>JANIIA010009522.1:0-13805 GCA_027478495.1 Erythroxylum alaternifolium | reverse complement strand
ATGTCTAACGTTCATTTAACTTAAGTCATATAAATGTCTCACATAATAGCCATATGTATAGGTGACGGGATGTTACATGCATGATGCATGAACTCAATCATAGATTTTATAACAATTTAATCATATTACAAGTCATAAATGATAAAGCAGCAATTTTTAAGTAAGCACACATGTATAAAATAGTAATCATCTTAAAAAGAAAAAGATGATTGTTAGTCATAAACTTAAAAAAAAAGATGATTGTTGATTCAAAATTTTGAAAAATTATCTAACAAATTTATTATTATTTCAATTTAGATGCATGAACTTTTGTAACAATTTCTTTGATTCATATATGCTTTGATAATGGTAAGTTTGAATGTTTGGTTACAAATTTGATGCATATGCAACAAGAATTTGCTATTTGATACTTTAAATCGAGAATAAGGATTTAATATACAATCACAAGTTTTCAACTTACATTATCCTGAACATTACAATATACCCTTTGGCATGAAACAAGTGTTGTAAGAATAATATTTGGTTTCCACTAAAGATATATATTATTCATAATTCATTATTGTCATGATTAGAAAAGATCTTCACAAATGAACTTTGTGCATGTCTATTAATCAACCACTATTTAAAATGCACTGTCATCTCCTATTTCGTTTTTCAATGTGAATGAAAGATGAGTTAATAATGTAGACCAATTTTGTTATTATTAGTTGTATGTTATTGGTCATGAAACATTGCATGCCTACTCTACAGCCATAAGATAAATAAGATTCTCATATTAAATAAGAACTTTCCATGTCTTTTTTCTCTCTGTCACCTTATTTTAGATAATTTTTTTCTATTCGGTCGAATGAACTTTCACAACCATGTTAAAATTATTGTTTAATCAGTAGCATGTGCCTATTTTGTTTATAGCTAAATGATTTTCCAATTTTTTGATTGACAACTTCTTCTTTCATTTATATGATTTTATGATCCTTAATCAACATCATTAACCACTTTTCCTTTTTATAACTACTCCATCCTAGCCTCTTCTAAGGAATCAACAATGAAAATGATGTTATTACATGCAACGTCTAAAGGACCAGCTCATTAAATTAGTTCAGTGATAGTTTAAAGAATTGACACAAAAAATTTATATTCCTATAAAGTTATTATAACATATTATAACATATTCCATAATCTTATAATATCTATATACTGATGAACACTTGCACATAATTATCAATCTTTTGATTTAAAGGGTTATTAATTTTGACAAACTATTTTGGAGGAAGATAGTTGAGTTGGTTGGATGGCACCTTGTTTGGATGAAATATATCCTTTCTTTGTCTTTTAAAACTAGGTTTACATATATTTGATGTTGTTAAGTTAGTTATTGATACAACATCGTAGCTATTACTCTATTTGTGAGAGTTTAAAGGTCCTCACATAAATGAGGGCATCATATGTGTAGAAAATCCTTTGGTTATTTATTTATGTATTTATGGTAAGGCTTGGACAAGAATTTCGGGCCTACAACTTGGTTTTTCAGGACAGGTGTATGGAAAAAGATCTCGCGAGGCCGTCTGAAACCGTAGGACTGTCATACCCTCAGGGTTTCTGAGCAAGGACTCCTAGCTTAACTAGAGTCAAAAAGAGCCGAACTTGACAGCTTATCAGGTACTAGCAGATCTGGACACCATATCAGGTATATCTTTTGTTTATTTTTTTTAGTTTTCAGGTACTAACAGATCTGGACACCATATCAGGTATGTCCTTTGGTTTTTTATTTATGTATTTATGGTACTCTTATTTACATAATCTTTTAGCACGCAAGTTTTACCTATTTACTCTTTAACCTGCATCACCCCTTTATTATTACATCTGCATTGTGGGTCTACCAAAAATAGCCTTTCTACTATGTAGGGATAAGGTTGCGTACTATCAGACCTCTCCAGACCCCGCTTTATTGCGGGACTTCGAACTGGGTATGATGATGATGATGATGATGATGATGATGATGATGGTGATGGTGATGATGATGATGATATGTGTAGATAGAAATGGATTTTTATTGATAAATACAAATAGCAAACTTGAGCCAAATTTGCAAGGGTGATCATTAAAGAAATCTTACAGGGAAGAAGGAGGCGTTATATGATGAGAGGAGAGGCAAAGGTGTGATGGGAGGAGAGCTAGATTATAGCACAGACAACAGTAAGGGGTAGACAGACAATGGCAGTCGCAGAGGGTCGACCAAATTCCAGAAGGGTGAGGTCAGAAGCAGAAGCAGAAGCAGTCGCAAAGGCTAAAGAGGGGCATGGGAAAAAATGAAGTCGTCCATTTCTACATTTAACATAATGTAACATGACATCGTTTACACTTTATAACCCGAGCCTAGCCTAGCTTCAAGTTAGAAATTACAAAATAAAAAAAGTCTAGGCCTAGCCCAAAACCTAGTTAAATCGGGTCGAGCTGGGTAAGGCCAAAAGTGGGCCTACATGTCATGCCTAACTAATATTAGGCCTTTAGGAACTCCAATGGCTTACATAATAGGCCATCATATACCATTTACTCAATAAACTTTGAAACAGATCCGAAGTTATGTTAAGGTTTAAGTATGATTATGTTATTAACATAATGTATCAAAGGGTGTTGCAAGTCATGGACTTTTAAAAACATGACAAGCATCATCGTTATAAATGTGACAATATATTTTTTCCTAAAATTATTGGTAAGTCTCACAGCTGATGTTAGGACTTTAAGAACTCCAATGGTGAGTATAATAGGCCATCATACATCATTTACTTTGCAAAGGTATGGCAAAGCCCGTGCCGATGTTTAAATGTGATCTTATTACTGATAAGCTGTCATAAATTGACATGTACATGACCATTTTTCTATAATGTGGTCCATAATATTATTAATGATATAAGCTTATGCCTGAGTTAATTACACCCTTATTATTGATATATAGTTCTCTTTTCATGGTAACTTGCCACTTTCAAAAAATAAGTGTCGTTGTCTTATTAAGGGGATGCATGAATAAAAGAAATTTTTTATTTTTAGTATGGAGGATCATAATAGATGGTCGTTTAGGTCTATATAAGGGGATGTGAACCCTACTTTAATAAGAGATATAAAATTCATGCATCCTCTTGGTTAACTCTTTCATATAAGGCTTCAATGGCTTTCAAAAGTTATTGAAGGCGAGGTGTCTAAACCTGGATGTAGATTATCTCCACGCCAATGATGTGTCCGGTGAGGTTAATGCTACAAAGCGGATGTGAGAGATGATAAATTGAAGCTAAGCTTCCCACTCTACTTTAAGACGATAAAATTAAGCTTGTCCCCAATTCCCTTACTTTAGATGAATGAAGTTTCTTTTCAAGATTATGTATTAACTTTTATTAATAAAAATTATCTTTCATTCTATCTTTATATTTTTATGTTGATATTATCTAACATTTGTTTCTTTAAATAGTGAACTAATTATATTGTAGTCAATATGTTGCATGTTATTGACATGTAAATAATAATTAGCTCAATTTTTCTTAAATAGTTGAGAATTTTTAGTATATGAATTTTTAAATTTATGTGAATACTTTGAAATATGCATTTTTTTTGTATACGAATACTTATCCTTAATTGTAATTGTTATTGAAGATTCTATATATTTATTACGAACACCTAGATTATTTTTATGCAATTTTCTTTAGTAGATTTGAGTATTTGTATGCAAACACTTAGTTCATCTTTTTAGGCATTGGATTTGGTAGATCTGCTTTTTTAGTTGTAAAAACTTAGTTTGTATTTTTGTGTGATTATCATTAATAGATCTACATTTTTGTAAGTGATTGCCCTTGATATATCAATGTCTTTATATGTGAACATTCAATTTGTCTTTGGCTTTAAAATTACATGACTATTGTAAAAAAAGTTTGATATATATTATTGATAATATTAACTTATAAGCTTATGCATACTGAATGTCCTTCCTTTCAATATATATGTATATTTTACTTCCATTCATATGTATTAACTTATAAGTTTTAGGCCTTAAAACTTATTTCATATTAACTGTCTTTATCAAGTTGGGTGCCCACTTTCCTCTAACTATTCCTTAATTATGCTTTGGTTTTTGTACTCAACCCTCAACTTTACTTATTCAGATTTATTGAAAATGTACTTACTCTTAAAATAGGGATCTTCAATGGTAATGAAATAAATGTTTCAGCCCTAAAGGCCAAATTAAATGGGGACTCTTCCATTGCAAACCTAACTATGGTCTGATAAGTCTACAAAAGTAAGTGCATTTTGTCTTCTCATATTCCCTTTGCTTGTTTGACTTCTATTAGCTCTAAAGTCATTGTTGTTGATCTAGGTAATATTTTATAAGATTAGAACTAATGAGATTTCATACATGTTGATGATGTTAACTTTTAAGATTGCTTTATGGTTTCATTTGTGACAATTGCATATACTTTTACTTCCTCCCATTTAGTATAAGTAGTTTATTATGAAAGATTTTTTGAATTTGTCATGTCTTGCCACAAGAAGGAAAGGCTTGGGAATATCTATGTCCTATTGAGAAAAAAGATTAGATGGGAGATTGGTGTGTAATCTGTGATAAGTCTATGGTGGAAACTCACATGTCCTTAGCATTTTTACTATACCTTCAAATAATCTTGCGTGTCTTTTTTTTAAGAGTTTGTTAATAATATCCTTCCTAAGCACCATATGGGCTCAAGTGAATACTCTCTGATATGCCTCATATGACCCTTTGTGGCATTCTTTCAAAATTTTTGTAACCTTCTACCTTTTGAATGCAATATAGGTATGACAACATGTATAACCTGTGATACATCTACCCATCAATCGAAGCATACTTAGTGACCTGTAACATCGTTCTTTTCTTTTTCTTGGTATCTAGGCAACAGTCTTTTAAGATGTAATCTTATAGTATTGACATCCAGTCCTTCTTTAGTCCTTTTATAATAAATTGTGTTTCCTCCTCAACATTGAGCACTTTCATTTTCCCATTGAATGCCTCAAACAAGTCTTCCCTTAGTGCTCATTTTGTTAGTAGATATGACACTGTATTGTGCCCCCTAAAAATGAGTTTCATATCTAACTTCATCGCATATGTCAACTAAAAAAATTTAGCATAATGTCTATACAGGATTTCCTCCTTAATTTCTTAGTTACTTTTTACTTGGTTCACCCATAATTAAGAGTCTGAATGAAGCAAAAGGCTTTGTGTTAGATCCCTATGTCTAGATTGCGGGATCGTGCGAGTGTTGGCAAGCCTTGGCCAATGCTTGGCACACATGTTGGCACGAGGAAGACATATTGATGAGGGAACAAGGAGAAGTCTTGTGAGTTGGTGAGAAAAACCTAAAAAACTTGCGAAGTTGGCGAGGGATACAGGAAGTATTGACAAAGATCTCGACACTAGGCAAGATTCGATACGCATGTGCATGCAAAGACGCGCATTGGCAGAAATCTTCAACGAGACGTGAGATTCAGATGTGAGGTTGGCAGAGTTAGCGAACTAAGTCATGCGAGACCCGAGGGTGTGTGAAGGCATGTGAGCGAGGAAAGGCGTATAAGCACTTAACTTCGATGAGGAAGGTTGAAGGTATGAAAAATATGCGAGGTTTTATACTAACTCGGATTGTGACTTGTACTTAGTCATAGAGCGACGAGACTGCACCATGAGTGAGCTTGATTATAGAAGATGGACTTGTCTATGGACGTGCATTGATGGACCTATGTGCAAATAGGCCATGGTGACTTGGATAACACATTAGCAGTGACGTGGCAACTGTGGATGATATGACACATGATGACGTGGTGGATAAGACCACAGTGGATGAACATCAGCTTTAAGAGATAAAGATCATATGGAAGGATCATCTGAAGATAGAGAAGATCTTCGTGGATAAGGATGATCATTCCTAGATAGGGTAATCTTTTATCTTGTTAATGTGATGTAACTTAATCTTATTAGATAGAGTCCTAATTAGATGGGGATGTCATCTACTGGTTAGTTTGATATAATCTGATAAGGATAAGATAGGATAAGATTGTGATCTTAGCTAGTAGAGCTCTATTAGGATTCTAACTTAGTCATCTAGAGGAGCCTATAAATAGCTCATTAGAGTTGAGAGCTATTGATTTAATCGTTGAGTAATTCACTCATTGAGAGAAATCACTCAAAGAAGAGAGCTTTGAAAGTTGAGAGCTTTTAGGGGGTTCTCATTGTAAGGGCTTCGAGTAGGGAGTTCCCTGTAAGTGCTTCGAGAATGAGGTACTTATATCTTTTATTAACATTTTGTTAAGAGTTAATGAAAGATTAGCTTCGGCTATTTATCTCTTATTGCTTTCTTTTTTTTGTTATACACTTGTGTTATTTTGTGTGAGAGAAACACTTGTGTGCGCGTGAGGTGTTTGAGGGCTAACAGAATTTGTCATATGAGAAGGTTGAATCTTGCTTAAGAGGACTGAAGCGAGATTGTCGTGTAAAGATGGGCGTGAATTGTGGTAAAATTTCAAGTCTAAAGTAGACCTTTGTGACACTTTGTAGTTAAAGATGAGTCACCAACTTTATTAGATACAATAAAGCCTTTATTTGAACATACTTGATGCCTATAAGGTCCTTGACTGAATAGACCTACATCACTTCCTTCTTCCCTAAATGATGCATCCACATACATAACTTGTAAATGACCTCATATCTCTTTCACCTTTTCCATTAGGCCCTTGCTCCACTCGACAAAAAAGTCATTAATTATTTAAGAATTATCTATTATTTATGATAAGAACATCTTTTATATCAAATTCACTCATCTTCATCAACAATTTGATTAATTATCTTGATAAGTCAAGTTGGTGCAATTTATCACAGTGGTAGGTCTATCATAATATTGATCTTATAGGCCTATAAATATGGTCTCAAATTTAAGGCAAAAACCACTGTAGTAAGGATTCCCTTCTCCAACATAGCATAATACAACTCTGTGCCTTACAAAATTTTATTGATGTACTATACAGGTCCCTGTATATTGTCTTTATGTCTTACCAATATGAAACTTATAGTTTCTAATAGTACAATAATGTACAAATATAAACTTTTGGTTGTGAAATGGGTGGATAGTAGAGGTGGGTGTTGCAAGTATGTCTTTGTGTATCTAATGGTCTATTTGCTTTCATCATTTAAACAAAATTTCTTTGGCCTTCTCAAAATTTTAAAATATGATAATTATTTATGTGTAGACCTATAAGGGGAAAGTGAGAAGATAGTGACTTTGTCTTATTAGTCATTGCACCTCCTTTACAGAATTGAGACTCATTAGTCTAATAATGACATTTATCTTTTGAGGGCTAATTTCGATGCCCTACTTTTTCACATTATGAAACCAAGGACGTTGTTAAGATTTCAAGACACACTTTTCAAGGTTCTACACCATACTATATTTCCTAAGAGCATTGAAACACTTTTATAGTTTTCCTAAATGATCTTCCCTATCTTTTATCTTTATAATCATATCGTCTATAATAAGCTTCCATATTTCATTCAAATGAAGGTTGTATATTTTATTGATTAGATGCTCATAAATGGCCTTATCATTCTTTAAAAAAAGGGCATTAATTTGTATGAGTTAGCTCTTTTTATAAGTAATGAAGGAGATACTTTCCTAATCACTTTAGTGTTTACATAAATAAGTATAGCTAGAATAAGCATGTATGAAATAAAGCTATCAATGATCAGAGGAGGCATTTACTAACTGCTCAATCTGAGGAAGAGGGTGGTTATGTTAATGACTAGCTTTACTTAGACATATTAAATCAATATATATTATCCACTTTCTATTTTATTTTCCACCGAAAATATGTTGACTAATTATTTGGGGTATTGAATATTGATTTAAAATTTATTTTTGACTTGTTCTTTATTTAAAGATAAAATTTGTTATTTATTAGGATTAGTAGTAGTAAGAAGGAGTAGTAAAGATAAAGATTATCTAATAGTGGAGTAATAAAGATAAGATTTGTTTTTTGTTAGAAGATAAAATTTTATCTATTAAGATAGAGTTATTATCTGTTAAGATTTAAATTTCAATGTAAAAGCCTATATAAAGGCATCAGTTTCAGAATAAAAAGTAGTAGCAGTAAACATTAGTAATTTGTGTCATTCAATTGTTGTTCATTATTCTTCTCTCCCACTCTTTCCTCAAAATAATGGAATTAGAGCTTAATACCAAGTTCGATCTTCTTTTCTCTACCTTAAGGGAAAAGTAATGTGCAAAAGAGAGAGAGGGAAGAGTGAGAGGAAGACATAGCATCAAACAATTTTTCTTTTCTACTTCCGATTTTCAATGGAGAACACTGTCAATCATGGTCCATCAAAATGAAATCCTATTTGAAAGCCTTTGAGTTTGTGGGAGGTTCTTAAGAGTGATTTTAGTCCTACCTTACTTCCAAAAAATCTCACACTAACTCAAATAAAAAAACATGATGAAGAAGTAGTAAAGAAACCAAACGGGTGTTCTTGTATACATTCGGTCGTGTTAGAAGGAATTTTTACAAGCATAATGGCTTGTGAATAACAAAAAGAAGCATAGGAAAAACTCAAGGAAGAGTTTGAAGGCATCAAGCAAACAAAAATGATGCAAAATTTGAATCTCAAAAGAGAATTTGAGATGTTAAGGATGAAGAAATTTGAAAGTGCCAAGGAATACACAAGTAAGCTCATGTCTATCGTCAATCAAATTAATTTGCTTGGTGAAAAATTTCCAAAGAGTGGTGGATAAGCTTCTTGTGACCCTTCCTGAAAGGTATGAAACTAAAATCTCATCATTTGAGTTTGAATTATCTAAAGATCTATAAAAAATAACCTTTTTAGAGTTACTAAATACTCTTCAAGTCATGAACCAAAGAAGAATGATGAGAGAGGAGGGAACTAAAGATAAAGTTGATGGAGCTTATTTAGCCAAGACTTCATCTTTAAAGGGAAAAGACAAAGTTGTTCAATGTAGCAATTGCAAAAAGCTTGGTTAGGAAGAGAAAGATGTTGGCACAAAGGCAAGCCACAATGTTTCAAGTGCAACAGATTTGGGCACATACAAAGGAATTGCAAACTTGAAGATAAAGCACAGATAAATATGGCGCAAGAGACAAAAGAAGTGCATCACATTTGAAGAGAAGTGCTCCATGTATGTAATTTTAAATCAAAAGAGGTGTTGAATATCGATTCAAATTTTTGTTTTTGACTTGGTCTTTATTTAAAGATAAAATTTGTTATCTATTGGGATTGTGAGTACTAAGATAAAGTAGTAAAGATAAAGTAGTAAAGATAAAGATTATTTGATAGTGGAGTAAAGGTAAGATTTATTATCTGTTAGAAAATAAAATTTTATCTGTTAAGACAAAGTTATTATTTGTTAGGATTTAAACTTTATTGTAAAAGTCTATATAAAGGCACAATTTTAGAATAAAAAGTAGCAACAGTAAATATTAGCAATTTGTGTCATTCTTTTCATCATTGTTCTCTCCCTCTGTTTCCCCAACAGGAGTTACTATATTTTCTTACAAAAATCAACGTGTAATAAATTTTAAACCTTTTCATCAATGATATGCTTCCTTTTAGGTGAAAATATCCACTTTTCTTCTACTTCACAAATTTGAACTTAGGATTGATATTCAAATGGTGCATAGTGAAGAAGGCTTGAACTTAAGCATGTCAAAGGATCTCCAAGTAAAAATATCATTATATTCAATCAATAGGGCCTTCAACCCTGAAATGTCCTCAAGATTATTGCTTTTTCCAATTTGAAACTTTTATTAATCTGTACGACCTCTAACAAAAACCTTAACTACCTCTTCTGCTGGTTCTCTATATAAATTTTTTCTTAAGGTCTTAACAATCTACAATATGGATGCTCATGAGCGTTGATAACTTTTTGTCAGTCTTAAGGAAAGACATAACATTGTCTAGCCATGGTGACGTCCCCTTTAACTTCTTATGTTTTGTAATCTATCAAGAATTTCATGGTCAATAGAGAAGGGCACAAAACCATTGAGTATATGTAGTGATGGTCTCAAGTATCACATTGAATGCTACTAGCTTTCTCACTACATGGAACTTTACTGTCATCGTGGTTGGCCTTGGATTCATGTGCACCTTAAGCGAGATTGAGTCATTTCCTTATGCGACTTATTTTCACCATAAAGTTTGATATTGTATCACTAATGATCATAACATCATCATCAAGTTGTATAAACTTGTCTAGTTAAAATCAACGGATATCTCCTATCTCCTTTACCTTTTGGGCACTGAATTGCCTATAGCATTCATTATATTGCAATGACTTTTTAGGGATTTCTTTATCAATGTCTTACTTAATTTTAGGCTCTACTACTAAAATATTGGTCGCATTAGCTTTAGGAGACTCAACTAGTGGCTACTTGCATTTTTAGTTAGGTAACTATAATCTAACCTTATATTGTTCCGGCCACTTTTATTTCTCCCATAGATTCGTTTGACTTAAATGATCACAACATTAATCTATATTCTTCCTACCTAGCCCCCATAAAAGGGATTGCAAGGGCTCTAATATGTCATTCTCTTAAACATAGGTTAAATTATACTCAAGGATGTGTTTAATGGTTGTAAGTATGCACGTTTAGCCTCCTTCTAAAGATCATTGTTACATACATTATTCCTCCTCTTCTCATTAGTGTGTTATATAAACACCTCATTACCAACTCTTTTCTTGTCAACCCTGTAATATTAGGTAGATTATATAGCTCTATCTTTGGATTGCTCTACTTCTTATAGATTAATGAACCTCTAAGCCATAAGTTGTATCTCTTTAAAGTTGTGTGCCTTATTCTTCAAGAGGGATTTTCTTGATCCTTATGTAAAATGTTCGATGGTAGCAAGTTGAGTGTTATCTTTATAGGGATATCATACAAAAACCTTAATATGATGATCAATAGACTAAGCTCCTATTATAGGACATCTCTACTTCTTATAAGCTCCATTAGAAATCGGACTTGCTCTTATGGTTGCATAAAAATTTATATAGTGGGGAGTTAAGTAGACTACAAGCCCTCTGTTGGCGTTCTTGCTATTATTGAGTGTCTTGTACTTTATTTTTTTAGAAATTAAATTGCATTGAAAGAATGAAGATGTTTATATGAGCGACTTTAATGAAACGATGACGGACAGACAAAAAATGTTGACTAAAGATGCTACATGAAGCAACCCTCCAAAAACACTACATTAGAGACCAAAACGTTGACGTATAGACAATAACCAATAGAAGTTGTTAAGTAATTAGGGTAAAATAGACTACCCCTTTCTCGATACCTTATAGAAACTTCTCGATTTAAGAGGGTCGGCGATGATAGTGAAGACGTTAAGGTTCAATTGCTTTCTACCTTCCTTTACAGAGTACTTCCCCGATTAGATTTGCTTCAAGGAGGTCACATCACAGGTAGCATTCTCGACTACATTCTTGCACTGACCTATCATGATTATGGGTTAACTTTTTTGTAGTTTCCATCTCTATAGACACAGCTCAAGGGCTACGATAAAGGTCAATAGGGAAGGTCCTCTACCTAGGTAAGACGATTCAGTTTTAACTCTCCTTATTAAATATAGGTTTTTGTAAAGTAACTCTTTGCCGATTTCAGGGACTAGGAATCTTCAAGCCAAACCCGACTAAGAAGAAGCTTCCCCGAGATTCCCTTCACTTCCATCAAGTAAGTATCCTTTACCACTTTCCAATCCTTGACGCTTTCCTTTGCCACGATTGAAGAAGTTGAGACAAATTGTGTTTTATTTTTCATATTTATGATCCTAGTTCCCTTCTTCAGCATGCACTTATATCTATAATCTCCATTCAGATGCTAGCTGGGAAGAGCAATATTTGATAGATGTAGAGGAGATGATGTGTTCTCTAACTTTAACAAAGATGCTCCCTCTAACTTGTTCTGTAGATCTACTGGTAATTTGAAATCTTCTCATATTTCTTTCTGCCCATATCACCTTAATACATATCACAAAGGAAATTAGGTTGATAAGAGAATTAGGCTGAGAATTTGACTTTAGCCTATTGAACCTCTGCATGATCAATGTGAACTGATTTGTGTTTAGGGACCACAAACATTTGTGTCTTATCCAAGACCAAAATATCAACCGAGTAGGGGCACTCAAAAAATATATGATCTCTACTTTCTTGTCCTATATTACACAGGACACCTTGAGTACTAGACTCTAGGTAGGAGAGTCTATCTATAGTGCTAAGTTTGTTTAGAGTAGTAAGCTATAAGATAAAGGAATGGTTAGGCCTTAGTTCCTTATGCCATATAACTTCATACTAATCCCTGCAGTTTTTTGTTGTGAAAATGCCTTGTGGGTGATTTCGCCAGATTTATTGATTAGGAACAGATAGGTTAGGAGGGTAGCTAGATTGTAGAATTCCTGGCGAGAATTCCTCCTATTGACCCTCTTTGATAAAGTCCTTTAATTTTGCATGTAAAGGCAGATAACCTAATAATTGGACTGCAATCTGATTAGAGATTAAAAGACCATTTCCTGAGTAATTATCAAACTAAAAACTAGCCTTTTCTCCATTCCTTACCTTGCATTTGATTTCAGAACATAGATTCTCCTTTATCTTCAGTAGTTGAGAAAGAAACCAAGAGTGGGAGGCCTTAGGGATAATGGACCATATGCTATGACCTTTCAGGACATATGCATGGAGCCATTTTACCCATAAGGTATTCTCACCTAGTAGTATAGACCAGAATTTCTTCATCAAAAGAGCTTTATTAGATAGCTTTATAGGAATAACTCCAAGTCCTCTCTCCCTTTTATGTCTACATACCTCATCCCATTTGACCTTAGCATACCCCTTATTCGATCCACCTCCTACCCATAGAAAGTTCCTCATAAGCTTCTCTATTGATTTGATTACTCACCTAGCCAGCACCATATTTGAGGACTAATAGGTGTGTATGGAATTAACTGTAGCGCCCCTTACTGTAAGGTACACATCGGGACGCCCAGAGGTCATTTCGATATATATCCTATGATAAGGGAGAACTACATTCGAACACTACATAAACTTCACATGGCATCATATGATTATTCATTATAAAGCATCATAAGGAAACCACAGTATTTTAAAACCTAACCTTTTCCTCATTTCATTTCATATCTCGAAAGTCTATATTGTCCTTTAAACACTTACTGTATGTACATCATTAAACCTAGAACAAAAGTACTACATGAATGAGGGAAATATACACATAGTCTATCTGATCTGCCTAAAAATCCCAGCTGACCGATCTTTGAGCCATGACTTCTCTTGCCAAAATCGCGTAGAGTCTCTCATTTGATAGAGTCGTCTCTCGGTCCTGAAAAGACAACGTTACAATTTTGGTGAGTTTTTCGAACTCAATGAGGTAACCATCATCAATGGTTCAGTCAATTCATGCATCACATTATCACATATAACATATATCACATTAGAACACATACACTAGACCAACCATGTCACGTTGTACATTCAACACTTATAATCATATATCAACAATGCACATGAGACTCATTTTCTTTCTTATTGTTGTGAACGAATGCCTCTCACAGACTTATACAAATATTGGCCCATAGGGCTAAATCAGACAGAATCACAGAGCATAGCTTTACGTGCCAGATCAGAAAAAAATCACGGAGCAAAGCTCTACGTTGAAGCATTTTATAAGGCACTCAAGTCACAACACCTTTATCTGAACATGCATTTTATGAAATG
>JANIIA010009473.1:0-13807 GCA_027478495.1 Erythroxylum alaternifolium | reverse complement strand
AAATCCTGAAATAATTTCTTAACCAATTCTATATATTTTATAATTATCAAAACATAAAGGGATTTTTATTTGTCAACTACCATTGGTCCAACACTATCTTCATTCAATAGAAAAGTCTGGGGTTTGACCTAAGCTGAACCACTCTGAACTTTCATCGAACAGTTCAAAGGCATGACAGATTCATCCCAAATAACCTAAGGAAATCATGTCTTTTTCCTTCCTCAACATTCTGTAGCACATTGCAAAGCCAAATGCACCACAGATAATTGAAACAAATGTAAAAACACCCTAAAAATTCATTAAACACACGTGCTGTTTTCTCTTAAAATACCAACACAAAAAATCACAGAGAATGAATGCTACATAACTTACCTTCACCGAAGGACATAAGGATAGTGACCGGAGAAGCTAGAGGTATATAAACGCCAACGAGGAAAAGAGAAATCGACCACAAATGGTCATGGGAGAGAGTAAAACAACAAAAATTGAAAACTCAGGGGAGAGGGAGGGGGGTCTTCAAGTAGGTTAAAGGTGAAGGTAAATGACATAGTTTGGTGTTAAACCAAACAATGTCACTTTCCTTTTATTAATAACATTGATGCTGAAGACCCAATAATGATGTTTAACTTTAAATTTTACCTATAATTATTGCCAATTTTTGTGACGGCCTTCACTATTCTATCGCTATATTCTATCGAGAAAATTGAGAGGATAATTTCCCTCTAGCTGTACTGATGAATAATTTGTTTGTCGCAAAATACAATAATTTTACCTATGAAAATTCTATTTCTTTCGCTAATTTACTACATAATCTTTTATATCGGTAAGTTATGATTTTTTGGTAGTGATCATAGGTTGACAACAAGCATTGTTAACCTCGATTTTCCCTTAGGTTGTATTTAATTAAGAAGAGCTCGTTAATTAAACCTATATATCAAAAAATGTAGAACAAGTTCTCTAGATTTAATTAGACAACTGCATTGTGAGTTGGGAAAATAGACTAATCAACAAAAAAACCACACAAGCTCGGGCATTTAACCTAGGTTATGTTATCCCTAATGATTAAAAACCATTAGTTGTCACAAATGAATCTCAACATAACAATTGCAGATTATATTGAAATTCTAGCAATAGGTTCATACATAAAAACAATCAATTAGAGCATTCAATCATTCTTACATAACACCCAAACAATTAATATAGGACAACATAATCAATCCCTAAGAGAGCAAGAACAACAAACACAATGGAGAAAATGATTAATCGGGTTCTTCAGTGTTGATATCATCCCTGAGCCGATGTTGAGAAGCTTAACCCTCCATAGGTCTCCTAAATATGTGCTTTGTCGCCCTCGTCATCCTCCCAGAACCCCTAAAATGCTTCATCAAACCTTTCTTCTTTTAATCCTTCTTCTTCATACTCCATGCAGACAAATGAGTGTGAATCTCAGAAAATTGCTCAAATATTATGCTTTCAACTCACTTTATCTCTTTTGCATCTGAATTGTACCTAAAACCAAATATGAACTAAAGTGAATGTTTAAGCATTTTATAGCATTAATCATTAAGTGTTATGGAATAAATGTATAATCAATTAAGGACATATCAATTAACCTAACTTTCTTAGCAATTTAGCATAAGTATTTGTAAGACCATTAAGAGTATTAATAACATCAATAAATATAACATACACGCTAGATTTGCTTGTATTATACTTTATTTGAGACAATTTATATTGATTTGTTATTTTGTTAAATTTCTATCTTTTACTTTACTTGTTCCCTTATGTAAAGCTTCTAAAGTATGCCAAATTTCATAAGTCATAAGACTCTATTGAATTTGTTTCTTTTTAATGAATAAAATAAGATGTGAACAACTTTGCTATTTAATAAGATTAGTTTCTTTTCTAGAGGGTCCATTCCTATTTTATCTTGATAAATTTTCTATCACTGATAACTTAAGCAAGAATGAACGAACCACTTGATATAATTTCTCACGAATTAAGAATTTTAGCTATAAAGAAAAATCCTTATTTTCCAATACAGATAGCTATTTTTATCAAAGAAGGGGGCTCTACTAATATTTTGTCCCTTTTAGTTAACAGATGACGATGATACTCCTAAATATATCAGTATCATCTTTGTTATATAATTTTATCTAAGGCACTAACCTAATAAGCTTCCTGTGGCACCAATTGTTAGCTTTTAATAACAACCAAGTGGGCTATAAATTGGGTGTTTATAATTTTAACAAAAAGTTACTAACTTGATTTAGGTGTTAAAATTTTTTTAACAAAATGTTACTAACTTAATATATTAGTGATCATAGTTTATAAAGAATGGTAAGTGTGAAATAAATTATTAAATTTAGAAGAGTAAGGGAAGAGAGATTCAAATCGATTTATAGTGTTTTCATAAATAACTCCTACATATATCCATTGCTATGACTCTTTTTTGGATTTCCACTATAATTATTCTTTTAAAGAATAACTTTTGTACAATCTTTAATTAAAAAAGGGGAATCCTTTTACAATCCTTCTCAAAGGTGAAGGTGAACCTCAATAACGCTTAGAACACCACCAAATACAATAAATAAAAACCCCAATAAAAGCTTACAACTCAAACTAGATCTTTTTATTAGTTTGATGTTATCAAAAAAATCTTATTCATTCAAAAATGAGACAATGAATGCACAAGTGATTGAAAAATACATTGAAATGTGTGTAAAAGACACCTAAATACTTTTTAAAACAAGAAACAATGATAAAACATGTACTTATACAAGCCATTAGAGTTTTTAGTTGTTACAATAGTTAGTTGCAGAGTATTACCCAACTAGTGTAGCATATTAGTCTACCATTATACACTAAATGTATATATTCACTGGCTATTGAGAGATTGCTTGATCACTCAAGCATATTGGTCGATCGTTTAATCATATTGGATGATTATTATGCCCTTTAAAGGGATCACTCTATTACGTTGGTTGACTAATGCATAAATAGACGCATCTGTTATACTTTTAGCTTACATTGGTCAACCATAAGCCTATATTGGTCAACCATTCTCCCTAAAAACATAATTTTAACAACTTTAAATACTCAAAATTTGGTTTATTTGTTAAAACAATGTTTAAAATTTCCTCTAAAAAGTGTTTGAAAGATCAAAAACTTTTACATTAAATATTAAGACTTTAATATGAATTAAAAAACTTGTGCGATAAAATGATGTGAAACGTTTATGTATAATGACCATTCAAGATTACTAAACTAAAAAAGTGAGGTTAAAAATAATATTACATAATATAAAATAACCTTGATGTGCCTTGATCTTTTTATGTTCTTTGACCTGATCTTCACTCTATAAATTGCAAGCTTCATCTTTTGTTTTATAATATTTACAGAGTTACTTCTTGAGTTATGCATTGTTGAGTAAGTTTTACTTATATAAAACACTTAATGTTCTGCAAGTGCACAGATCGTGAAGTGTAATAGTTAAGGTGTAGGTCCCACGAGGAATTAATTAAACTAGTTGAATCTTAACTTTGTCTAAGGTATAAAAATGTGATTAAAATGAAAATAAAACTAAACAGAAAATTGAGCAATTTAGTATGGATTGATTAAAATTGAAATTATGAAATTAACATATGTAAATCAAAATACACTAACACTTAACAAATGAGAAATCCTAATAAGACAAGATCAAACAATTATGATAAGATGGGATTCATTCTATCGTCATTTTGCTACCTTAATCACTTTTGATCTAATTGGTATCGATCCTATAATTCCTAAGGGTTCATTATTTTTTCTCAAGATTTATCATTAAACCGTAATTAATAACTCCTAATTGAATCTGAAATTTTGATTTTGCAATTTCTTAATTAACAAAAACTACCTACATCTCTAATTAGTTCTTAAGTGATCTATTAGACAATCAGGTCCTCACACAAGATCTCTCATTGTATAATTCCCATTTTGGTATTATATGATCAATTAATTTGTTAATTCTTATTACCAAACCTAATCATGTTACTATCAATTCAATCTCTTAATTTATTATCGAAGCATGCAAAAACTATAAATATCACAATACCCAAACATTTCATTAACATTAAAAGCAAATAAGTCACAAAACTATTCAAGAATCAATCCTAAAATGAAGTTAGAACATCTTTAACAACATATTCAACATCCTCAAAACCAAGATAAACAAAAGGAAATAGAAAATAACTTGCGTTGGCTAGGTTGGAATGGCTAGATAACACCTAGATAAAGCTTCTCTCCTCTCCTCTTCTTCTCTTTTGTTTGTGTTCTTTCTCAAAATAGAAAATGGAGGCTAGGTCTCATTAGGTTCATTTAATGATCTTATATAGTTCTTTTGTCATTTAGGGTAAAACTAGGTTTTACCTGAACCAAAAAGTCCAAAAATACCCTTCAAATATCAAAATAGAAGGAGATCCCCCCGTTTGGTAAGTGTCTGTCATAATCGTGACATGAAAATTACCTTATGTCACAATTATATCCTAGTGGGATCCTCTTTTGTTAAGATCATGACAAAGGTGTCAAGATCACGACCGTGAGGGGGACCTTCTGTCACGACCGTGGCAGGTATGTCATGATCATAAACTTGTTCCTTTTGTCTAAGCTTTCTCCAACTTCCTTTAATCTTCTTCATCTAAGCTCATACGCTAACAAAAACATCAAAACAACTCAGGCACACAACATTAAAGTCCAATATCATGGTATAAAATACAAAACACTAAAAAACATAAACACGCCATCACATTCAAAGAATTATAATCCTAAACGTGCATAAATCATCTAATCAACACCTAAAAACACACTAAAACACCTACCAAAACATAATCTAAACTACAACTATCATCATCCCCAAACTTAAACTTTTTCTTATCCTCAAGAAAAATCAATACAAATAAAAACTCAAACTTAAACACATCAAACAATAACACATACATTCATGCATATGCAATAATGATACAATGACATATAACTTCACGAAATTATTTTAACCTCAAACAATAATCAATGAAGTTGTTCCAACATATTAACTTATGTAATCTATGGCTAAGAACTTTGGATTGAATATAAATACTAATAAAGATACTAACATCATATTCATTCACCCTAAGCACTTGTACACACATATTGATAATTAGTAGTCAATCAAAAGTGCAACTGTCACTAAATATCTCTTCATGAAAATTCTTGATAGTTTCAAAGATCAGTGGATTTATTTATCTAAACACCATTTTGTTCATTTTCTTTAACGTTGACCTAGTATTTTGATGTGAAGGAAAATTTTTTTAATGAATGTCCCCTGGTTACTCAACTAGATCATGTTTTATTAATAAGCTTGGTTGGAATGACATTATAGCCTTTTGACATGAAGGAAAACATTTGTGATGAATGTCCCTTGATTACTCAGCTATATCATATTCTCAACTAGCTACTAGCTCTATTCATAACCCGAAGGCCAATGAAATAGTTATTTATTCACGATACACATACATTTTTTTTCACATTTCACATAGCCTACTTTATTTCTTTTAGCTAATCATCTTTATAAAGGGGTGCTAATGATGCTACTTATTCAATTGACTTATAATTATAAATGTATGGAACAAATTTTCTAAGGTGAACGAACTAAAGTCATATCCTAATTGACATGCATATTCAACCAAAGATAGAGCACAAATTTCACAAGCTAATATGTCTTTACAACTTAAAAGACTATGTTCAAAGCTAAACTAATTCCATCAAGTTATAGTCATTAACGCATTCACTTAATTCACACTTATGCTACACAACATGTTAACTTAAACAAAAACTACCAATATGACATGCAAAATTCAAATTTGATCGTGTCGTTCAAACTTTAAAATTTATAAGCCCTTAAATATTGCAAGCGCATGTGTTACGATTGTAGTATAAGAGGTTTAATTTCCAAGAGGAAGGGGACTAATCTAATCCTAAAATCTAAGGTGAACAATATGTATAAAACTTAAAATAAACAATGCAATGGAAAGTAATCATGAGAATTGAATTCAACCATTTAAGTCCGAGATTAAACACAAAGGAATTAACAATTGAGCAATATGCAATCACAATAGAGATCAACCTAAGGAATTTACCAATTTATGAGAAAGGGGATTTTACTTATCTTTAATGCTAACCTAGTCGATTATGTGTCAATGGCGTGTCTGTTCTAGACTATCCTAGGGTTGATTACTCTCTCTCGAGTTATAACTATTATACCCTAAATTTTAAACGCTAATCAGATTACAAAATTTGCAATCTCTCAATTTACAACTTATCCAAAACCTAATTAGATCTAAAGCACTATAATAAACTATTGGAACATCACACGAAATCTCTCTCCACATAATTATCAATATAATTTATTACAGTTTCTATTAGATCGCCTAATTCTCATTAATTCGATTTAATCATTTGTCATTCAGTTCACCCTCTCAATTTATTACCAAATTATGCAATAATGTAATTAAATCACGAAATTCATCAAAATAACAAAACCAACTAAATTATCATTAAATCAAAATAAAATCCCAAAGGAGAGTCTAGAACATCATAAATATTCCAAATCCTATCATCATACTATCGACTTCAATTCTATACATCAACAAAATCGAAACGAAAAGGAAATATAACTTAGAATAGATGATGGAAGGCAGTGACGTCGAAAAACCTCTTGATCCATGAAATGCATCGAGTCAGCTTCATCTTCCTATTCTTCCTCTTCCTACTTCTCTTTCTCTCTCTCGATATTCTCACTTTAGGGTTTCAATGGTAGCTATTTGGAAGATCTCTTTCCTCCATCCCTTCATATTCTTTTTATATGCTTTTGTCTTTTGGGTGACCCTAGGGTTTTATTGGGGTCCGAAAGGTCTAAAAAATCCATTAAAATATGAAGTTCGTAAGTGTCTACTCGTCTGCCCGATACAGGCCCCGACCTTGACACACATCTGAGCCTTCTGTCACGATCGTGGCATGTAGGCCACGATCGCGGGTCATTACTTGAGCTTCTGTCACGATTGTGGCATGCAGACCATGATCCTGGGCCAAACCTGGAGCTTCTGTCACATTTGCGGCCTCCTTGCCATGACATGGGCTTGTGTTGTGGCTCGGATTCCCTCCGAAACTCTTCCGCTCTTTGATATTAACCTTGCAACACTTGCAAACTCATCAAGGTACCTCAAAAACATAATATTTAATCTTAAAGACTTGTACTGTCCCATAAAAACACTTAAAACACAAATAAATGACAAACTAACCTAATTTTACCCTAAACACATATTAAGTGATCAAATTAACGACTAAACACATATCAAACTATGCCCTAGAACATGATGCAATTTACACTTATCAATATTCATAATGACAAATCAAACCTCCCCATACTTGGACCACACATTGTCCTCAATGCGAGGTGAACAACAACACATAAAATAAACAAAAAATGATAAGAAAATGTAAAGACAAAAGGAAAAGAGAAAATTAAGAGTAAAACCAGTTACGGTGATTGTGGTGGTGATGTTGTTGGTGAAGTAATTTGGAGATACTTCTAGCTATGAAGTTCCAGCAATTCACTCCCTACAAAATAAAAATAACAAAATACTAATAAAATAAAATAAAACAAATAAAATTGATCTTAGTTCTTAGGTTGCCTCCAAATTAACACTTAGTTAATGTCACTAGCTTGACGTGCTCTTCCTTCCACACTCAACCTAGGTCAATTATGAGTGGCTTGCATCTACCCATATTGCCTAATTTCAGCTTCGTAACTTGTAAATAAGCTACATCTTAGAATATAATAAAAAGGACATAATCAATCGAATCGAAGAATCTAAGTAATTTTAGTAATGCAGTTTTTGATAACAAAATTTCAACATAATTACGAATGATGAAATCTTATAAATCTTCAATAGAATCAAACAATTTATGTTATAAGATGGTGAATTGCTCATGTTCTTCTGCAATCATCATCATCCACTCTTTTACTTCAACTTCTTGAACAGGGACTTCTAAATATTCCTCAAACTCTATAACCCTTATCACCTGTTCCTCGTAGCTTATTTCTTCAAAGAAGCCCTTCTCTTACGCTTTGATATAACCTTCCATTATGTCAATTTTCATAGAAGAGCTACTTTCTTTCGCATTGTTCAAGTCTTTATTCATACTAAACTCCACATGTTCATCACCAATCCAAAGGAGCACTTTGTCTTCATAAACATCTATTAGTGCTATTCTATTGTTCATAAAGGGTCATCCAAGAATTAATATACAATTCTTATCCTCTTTGAAATCTAATACGATGTAATCCACCACACCAAATGGTTTCTTTATGGATCGATCTGCCAACTAAATAAGCATCAATGTTCGCTTCATATCGGCGAGCTCCAATTTCTTAAAGCTTGACAAAGGCATAAGGCTTATACTTTATCCTGAGTTGCATAAGCATTTTGTGAATTATAACTCACCAACCATACAGGGTATTGTGAGGCTTCCAAGATCCCTAAGCTTAGAAGGCATGTGACTGTGGTGATAATAAAGCTACAACTTTTGATTAGTGCTACCATTTTCTATTCCCAAGTCTGCTACTTTATTAACATGTCCTTTAAGAATTTGGCATTCTTGGGCATGTGCTATAATGCCTCAATAAAAGATAGATTGATTTGTAAGGTCTTTAATTTCTCCCTGAATTTTGTGAATTATGAATCCAGTTTATTCTTTTGTAATCATTGAAGGTATGGAATCTTAGGTGGATATAGTAAAGTGGCAATGTAAGGAAGGTATCCACTTATGTTCGCATCCTTCTTCTTCTTTTCTTAGCCTTCTTCTAGGTGTTCAAATTGTTTCTCCACTAATTCCTTGAGTTCTTCCTCACTTATAAGTGCAATTGCTTTGAGTTGCTCCCTTGGGTTCATTTTAGTATTGCTCAGGAGACTCCACACACTTCTTATTGACAATGCATTCACCAATTGACTCATTTTGCATTAAAACAGAATTAGTGGTAAAATGGTTATTTTCCCCGCATAATTTGCATCTTTGCCGAATTGCTCTAACTAGAGCGAATGAAGAGGTTTGGTGGCTATTAAGCTGTTTTGTTAAATTGTCAATCTCAAGTTGTATTTCATATATGATTTCATGCACTCAGATTGAGAAATTCTTTATATTAATAGATCTAGCATTATTGAAAGGAATTTTATGCAAACCTAGATATAGGTCCATATAAATCCTCTAACTTAGGGTTAAACCTAATAGCAAAATTCATGAATCAATTAAAGCAATCATTGTGGTTTAAAAGAGATTTTAGTTAAACATGGGATTAAGTATTGATAGTCTTGAGAAATATATTAACATAAGATAGGAAGAGCTAATGGTTTATATTTAAATTACATGATAAAGAGTTATAACTTAAGAAGTTTACTTGGGACTAGGTACTATTTCTAATCTTTGAGTGATTTATGTTCTTTATCATTATTTACATTAAAATTAGTTCAGTTTTATCATTAAGTCAAATTAAAACTTTAATTCTTCAGTTAGATAATAGAAAGAGGTAATTACTAGTACTCGTAATTTCTGTGAGATTGACACTCAATATTTAACATCACTATCTTATAGTTTGATAAATGCACTTTCCTTTGAGATCTAAATGGTAGGAATCTTGCTATATCAAGCTTTTGGCACCAAGGTTAATAATAATAAATAGGAAAACTTGATTTTTGTTAATCTAATCACTATTCCTCTTTTTATTTTTATTTTATTTATAATTTGTTAAACTATTCTGTTAAATTTTGTGTTTTTTTTACTTATGTACGTCTTTAGGATAGTTTATGACCTAAAGAAATCCATCTAACTTGGTTAAAGAAGATCCAAAAAATTAGTGGACAATTCTTATAAATCTTTGAGGGACCTAATTTAATAAGTTTGAGCCATATCCATAGATAGTGGACTTGGAATGTCATATTGATACCAAAGGATCAAAAATCATAGTAGACCATCCAAGGAAAATGTTAGATTATATTAAATCAAACTTGATTGGGATGGTGTGTAGAATTGAAAACAATTTTGGGATTAAATTGAATGTCATTAAAAAGGTGCAGCAAGATGTTCATTTTAATGGTTTACCATTATTGACGTAAATTTAGACGTTTTATAATAGGCAAATGGCTAGGTGGATGATTAATGTAGCAACTGGGGGTACTTTGAATAATAAGACACTAGAAGCATCTCAAGATCTCATTGAGAACATAGCAGTGAACAACTTTCAGTGGTGTTTTTCTCGAGTAAAACCTAGCAAGCTAATTATAGTTTATAATGTAGATGCATTTACAACATTAGTATGTTAGGTTGAACCTTTGAACAAAACGATAGATGGATTAAGAATGAGTCCTCAACTATTCTAAGTGATGTAGTGTGAGGTGTTGAAGCCAGGGCATCCAAGTTAAATATGTTAGGTATTAAAGGTTATAGAAAAGCTCAAGCATGTGGATTATATGGGGAATGCTCCTAGATCCCAAAATAATACATACTTTCATAAGTACAATATAGGAAGGAGGAATCACTCAAATTTCACTTAGAAAAATCAAGGATAGTAAAGGAATAACCCTTTACCAGGGTTCTAGCAATATCTACCTCAAGAAAAGAAGCTAAGCTTGGAAGACCTCATGAATAAATTTATTGAAAATTAAGAGGAAATATTTTATTTCAAACTTTAGAGGAAAGATTTCAAGCTACCAAAGCCTCACTAAAAAATCAAAAGGGTTCTATCTATAATTTGGAAAATCATATTGGTAAGATTACAAAGTTATTTTCTAAAAGACAATAAGGGAGTTTGCCTAGTAGCACTGAAATAAATCTTAAGGAACATGTGAAGGTAGTCACCCCTAGGAGCATAAAGGAAATACAATTTGGAAACAAGACCCAAGATATAAAGCATTCTTTAAAAGTTAAGGAGTTTCAACCTACTACCTCATATCTTACTAAGATGAATAAAGATCACATAGATGAGCAATTTGGTAAATTTTATGAACTTCTTAAAAAACTCGATATTAACCTTCATTTTTTAGGCTCTTTCACAAATGCCAAAGTATATAAAGTTCTTGAGGGGGTAGTTATCTAACAAGATAAAGTTGGAGGAGTCAGATGTGGTGAGATTTAGTGAGGAGTGCTTAATGATTATAAAAAATAAGATGCTCAAGAAGCTTAAAGATCTATAGAATTTTACTATCTTTTATTTAATTGGTAGTATGTTAAAAGAAAAGTTTTAACTTATTTAGGGGTTAATATTAATTTGATTCCATGTAAATTATTTAAGAAACTAGGATTAGGTGAACCAAAACCTACTAAAATGAGCATTCAGTTTGCAAATATATTGATTATCTTGGGGATATTCTTTAGGACATACTTGTTAAAGTTGATATATTTATTTTTGTAGTGGATTTTGTGATCCTAGATATTGATGAGGATATATAGGTGCTTCTATTTCTAGTTTGACCCTTCCTAAACACTTTTATGGCTATTATTGATGTTAGTGATGGCAAACTATTGCTTAAGTTAGGGAAGACGAGGTTACCTTTAAAATATCTTATGTTATAAGATTGTCCCTTAAATATAATGATGCTTGTTATTTTATTATTACAATTGATTTTGCAGTTTCAAATGTTTGGCAAGATTTTGTGTTTAAAGATTCATTGGATCTACATCTCGTTCAAGGTGAAAAGTAAGATGAGTATACCCTTATAAAGAAAGAGCAAATAACCTACTTAGAGGCTAATGAACCTATGATGAGAAAGAAGGAGCTTAATCTTCATAAGACATCTTGATTATACATGGGTACATCTAGCTAAGGATGTTAAAGAAGCACTACTAGGAAGGTAACCCAAAAATTAAATAGTTATGGTAAAAGTAATTTATGTTATTTTGATTACTTTAGATATTTTAGGATTTTATTTATTTTGGCTTATTTTATAGTAGGTTTATGAGAATCCTCAATGATTTTTACCTACTTTTTTTACTGATGATGTTTTTCATTTTATTAGCTTAAGGTTGAGTGAAGATTTTAAAATTTTTAGCAATTTAGAGGTGCACATATTCATAAACATGCTCATTTCCACCAAAATTCTCTGATTTTATGTTAGATATACACTAAATGATGTTCATGATCACCAGACATACTCGTGTCCTTTTTGTGAATTTTAAAAATTTTTCCACATAAGCATGATGACTTACACGGTTACTGAACTTGTTCATGTTGCATACCTTATTTAAGCATATCATATAAAATGCTTGTGTATAGCCCATATGGTTGTAGTTATATATATGGTCTTAGACATAGCCATCAGCTTTGACCATATCTGACTGTGATTATTTAAGAAAAGCCTCAATGCCTCTTTTATTTCTACCTATTCTTCTTCTTCACTCTCTCCCCTTTGTGGGACCTCCCATATGACCTAACCTAGGTATTCATACTATTTTCAGCAACCCATCTTGTTTTTAATGCTTTTTTTTTGTATTTAGGTTTTAGGCTACTTTTGTAATCAGGGTGTAGAACTTCTCTCAAATCGCTAGGTTTTTATGCATTTTTGTGATGTAAGGTATATTTCTCATACTTTCATCTTATCTACAATTTCAATTTGAATTTTATGCTTTCCCTTATGGGTTTTTTGAATTGAATGTCATATTGTACTGTAATTTAGTAAATTTAATTTATGATTTTGTTTATGCTCACTATGTTATGTGATTTGCTTTGAGCCTCATTAGTTGATGCATAAATTATGTTTATTTTTATTTAGTTATTCCTTTTTTAGTTAATTTTAGCCCCATTTCATGTTTTACATAATTTAGTTTTTAATTGTTCATGTAGTAATTGTTGGGTTTTAATCTTGCATCACATGCATAAAAAATAGAAAACAACAACAGAAATATAAAACAAAACCCAAAAGCCAAGAACTTTCATGTGCCATTAGGGGTAACTTTAAGAAAACATGAACGTAAGATGTGCACCTTACAATATACTTCATTCTTCATTATCTTTGCAATGACCAAATGAGGAAATCTTCAATGATATTCCACATGAAGAGCCAAGCTTGAAACCTCTTAGGAAGAATGGTTAGAACACACACAAAGTGCTAGCTTTGTCATGTGTTCTTTGAGAGAGTTTTTATAGAGAGTGAGAGAAGATGATGAAAAATTCACCAAAAAGTCTCTTGTTTTCACACAACATTTGCTCGAAAATTGATGTTTCTTACACCTTTTAGCCTTCTTCTAACCCCCAACATCAATGGAGAGTTAGTGGGAATTAAGTGGCTTTTAATCCCACTTAACTTAGCATAAAAGTTCCACCCCTACTTTAAAGGGTAATTTTGTCATCTTGCTTATTAAAGGTAATTTTGTCATCTTACCTAATAGGCACGATTCACATGTGTCATGTGATTCACAATCAAATGACCCTAAACTACCACACTTATGTAGCTTAGTCATGCATCTCTCATTTACATGGCCAAGACGACAACGCCATAAATAAGATGATTTCACATTATCTCGTTTTTGTCTTTTATTGTCATTGATATTTAAAACTACATTGGAATAGATACAAAAATTTCTATGTTAGTGTTTAGTTTGAAAATATAAACTTGAAATGACAAAGGAATAACTAAGAAAAAGACCAAAATTTCCTTATTATTATTATTATGATTATGATTATGATGATGATGATGATGATGATGATGATGATGATGATGATGATGATGATGATGATGATGAT
>JANIIA010009453.1:0-13810 GCA_027478495.1 Erythroxylum alaternifolium | reverse complement strand
TACATCTTAATGTCCTCTTTCGAATCATATAAAGAACAATTCAATCTGATGTCTGTAGGAAAAGTTATGCTAATAGTAAAATTTCTTCTATGATGACATTAGCTTCCTCTGAGTGACGTCATCTCCTTCTGTAAATCATCTTCTTTTGTGACTCATCTTCTTCTGTAAGGGTGCATCGTCTGTAAAGATGCACCTTCTGTAAATAAAATTATATCCATTGCACCCTCCCTAAGTTATGAGAGACCTAAAAGAGTGCTATGGAAAGAGGCCAATAAGACTTGAATCGTGATGTTGACGATTTTTAATAAATTTTGATAAGAGAGAGAGAGAAGTTATGAAGATACCCGGGGTTGTCATGAACATGCATTGTACGTAATTCATTTTATACATGTGCATTATCTAACATTCATAATTTTGCAAATTGTGATATATATGTATGGTGTTTGATATAGAGGAGCAATTGGAACATCAACCTCCAGACGTTTTCGGAACTTCCAGGCATTAGCTTCAGGAGCAATTTGTGAGTAACCTAGACGGTCTCACTTAATTTCTGGTTGTTTAAATTCTGTTGAAAATGTCTGAGTGAATGTGTCTTGAATGTTGATTCTGGACATGGGGGTCTGATGATTGTGATATTGGAGTCCGATATTGAAGTGCTACTTGTATGTGAATGAGATGAAATAAATGTGCATTTGATATGAAATTGTAATTTGATTTTCAATGTCAGTTGAATGCCGGATTTAGGTTCGATGACTCTGAAATTTTGTCTAAACATTCTTATAAGATTGTGATGTATGAGGTATGCAGAAATTGTTGCATTTCATAAAATGCATGCTCAAATAAAGACATTGTGACTTGAGTGCCATTATGAAGTGCCTCCACGTAGAGCTCTGCTTCATGAATTTTTTTGATCTGGCACGTAGAGCTGTGCTCCGTGATTCTGTCTAATTGATCCCAATGGCCCAATATTTGTATAAGTCTGTGAGAGGCATTCAGTCACAATAATAAGAAAGAAAGTGAGTCTCATATGCATTGTTGATGCATGATATATATGATTATAAGTGTTGAATGTACAACATGACATGGTTGATCTAGTGTATGTGATCTAATGTGATACATGTTATGTGTAATAATGTGATGCATGAATTGAGTGAACCATCAATGATGGTTACCTCATTGAGTTCGCAAAACTCACCAAAATTGCAACGTTGTCTTTTCAGGACCGAGAGACGACTCTAGCTACTGAGAAGCTCTACCAGCTGGGTACATTATGATTGGCAAGAGAAGTCATGGTTCAAAGGTCGAACAGTTGGGATTTTTGGACGGATTGGTTAGATTGTGTATGTTTTCCTCTTTCATGTAGTACTTTTGTACTAGGCTTTGATGATGTACATGTAGTAAGTGTTGAAAGATACAATGTAGACTTTCGGTTTTATGAAATGAAATAAGGAAAAAGTTGGTTTTAAAATATTATGATTTTCTTATAATGCTTTTTAAGTCAGTAATGATATGATGCCTTGTAAAGTGAATGTAGTCAGTGAACGTAGCGTACCCTTATCCTAGGTTATGTGCCGGAATGACCTTCGGGCATCCCGGTGTATGCCCTTCGGTAAGGGGGCGCTACATTTAGGTGGTATGAGAGTATAGTTTGGCATCTATTGGGACATATAGGAATGTTAAGCATGAAATATCGTGAAAAATGTAGATAATAATTGAAGTGATTATTTGTTATAGGTCATCCGCTCTAGGTGATTAAATTGACCAACCAGCTGACCAAGGATCAGTAGGAGCCAGTAGAGAGTCCTCGGTACCTCGATCGGAGGAGATGCCTCTTAGAGTTCCCGAGAGAAGGGAGAGGAGGTATGATAGGCTGCAGAAGCAGGGAGCTGTGGACTTCTATGACAGCACAGACCCTGCTGAGGCCGAGGGATGGTTGGAGAGGACAGAGAGGGTATTTGATCAGATGGATTGCAAGCCTGATGAGAGGTTCGATTATGCAGTGTCTCTCCTACAGGGTCCAACTTATTAGTGGTGGAAAACTGTTCCCAGTAGTACCACCAGGCCTTACCAATTGAAGTGGAAAGACTTTCTGAGGGTCTTGAAGGAGAACTACATGTCCAAGATATACTTGGATAGGAAGATGGAAGAATTTTTGGGTTTGAAACAGGGTAGGATGTCAGTGGTCGAATATTATATCTGATTTAATGAGCTGATGGGTTATGTTACTGCTTTGATCCCTACAGAAGAAGATAAGTGTAGGAGGTTTGAGAATGGACTTAATATGGAGATCAGAACAAGGTTGGCACGGTCAAATCTGGGTACTTTCATTGAGTTGAGGGCTGCTTCGATTAGAATTGAACACTGATGAGAGAGAAATATACTAAGACTGGGCAAGGGTCTAGAGGGAAGAGGCTTAGTGAGAGTCAGGACAGTTCTGGCAGGAGTTTCAGTAAGCACCAGAATAGAACCTTCAGATCATCAGGTGGATCCAGGCAGTCAGGATCTGGGCAGAGGGGTAGGTTTTCACAGACTAGCAGTAGAAGGGGTACAGGACAGAATCAATTTCTAGTTTGCGAGCACTGTGAGAAAAGGCATGGTGGTGAGTGTCGGAGACGGACTGGGGCTTACATCAAATGCGGCTCCATGGACCACCAAATCAGAGATTGCCCTATTACTTTGGGAGCTCAATCTATTGTTAGTGGGGGATCTGGGAGTAATACTACAGTCCAGCAGAGTAGAGGTGGTGGATCTGGATAGAGAGGCTAAGGTAGAGACAAAGGAAGAGCTGGGAGTTCTTTTATGAGGACTAAGGGGCAAGGTAACCGACCACAGTCCCAAGCCAGGGTCTATGCTATGACCAGGCAGGAGGCCCAAGACTCACCAGATGTAGTTGCAGGTGCGCTTCCTGTTTATAACTTTAAGGCATTTGCACTGCTAGATCCAGGGTCCACGCACTCCTTTATCGCACCGCATTTGGCATGTAGATTGCATTGTAATAGGGAGTTACTACAGTATGGATTAGAGGTGAGTACACCAATAGGCAGTACTACTGTTATAGGCGAGGTCTGCAAGGGGTGCTTGATTAGGATTGATCAAGCAGAGTTGGAGGCAGACCTGATTGTATTACAGTTGAGGGAGATAGATGTGATCCTAGGCATGGATTGGCTCACTGATCATAGGGCCATTATGAACTGCTACATCAAGGAAGTAGTGCTAGAATCTCCTAGTCAGCCGAAAGCAATTTTTAGAGGAGTTAGTCAGGCAGTGCCAACTAGGATGATATCCTTCATGAGTGCACTGAGGTTGATGCAAGGAGGATGTGAGGCTTATCTGGCCCACATCATTGACATTAGAGCTAAGCAGAGTGTACAAGACATTCCAGTGGTTAGGGAATTCCTAGATGTGTTTCCCGATGAGCTACCTAGTTTGCCACCAGATCGGGAAACGGAGTTCACAATTGATTTAGTTCCAGGTACTGCTCCTATATCTATCCCTCCATATAGGATGCCACCTGTGGAACTGAACGAGTTGAAAGCTTAACTTCAAGAATTGCTAGAAAAGGGTTTATTAGACCCAGTGTTTCACCTTGGGGAGCTCTAGTAATGTTTATGAAGAAGAAGGATGGGACTTTGAGATTATGCATCGATTATAGGCAGCTGAATCGGGTGACAGTGAAGAATAAATACCCACTGCCTAGAATCGATGATTTACTTGATCAGTTACAAGGAGCTTAGGTATTTACTAAGCTAGATTTGAGATCAGGGTACTATCAGTTGAAGATAGCTGAGGCTGATGTATCTAAGAGTGCATTCAGGAGCAGGTATGGGCATTATGAATTTCTAGTGATGCCATTTGGGGTGACTAACACCCCGGTAGCTTTTATGGCGTTGATGAATAAGGTGTTTCAACCCTACCTAGATCGATTTTTGATTTTGTTTATTGATGATATCTTGGTATATTCGAAGAGCAGAAAGGAACATGCTGAGCATCTAAGAGTTATTTTACAGATTATGAGAGAGAAACAGTTGTATGCCAAATTCAATAAGTGTGAATTTTGGTTGGAACAGGTTATGTTTCTGGGACATATAGTGACTGGAGATGGCATACAGGTGGATCCAAAGAAGATTGAGGCTGTGATGAATTGGGAAGCTCCAAGAAATGTGTCTAAAATCTGAAGCTTCCTAGGATTGGCTGGATATTACCGGAAGTTTGTCGAGGGGTTTTCGTTGATCTCAGCCCCTCTGACAAAACTTTTAAGGAAGAATGTAGTGTTTACATGGAATGAGGAGTGTCAGAAGAGCTTTGAGGAGCTACCACTCCGGTATTGACTATTCCATCTGGAACCGGAGGATATGTGGTGTATAGTGATGCGTCGCATCAAAGATTGGGATGTGTATTGATGCAGCATGGCAAGGGGATCGCCTATGCATCGAGACAATTAAGGCCTCATGAGATCAATTATCCAGTACATGATTTAGAGTTAGCTGCAGTTGTCTTTGCTCCAAAGATTTGGAGACATTAATTGTATAGAGAGACTTTCCAGATTTATACAAGTCACAAGAGTTTGAGGTATCTATTGATTCAGAAAGAGTTGAATTTGAGACAGAGGAGATGGTTGTAGTTACTGAAGGATTATGACTGCACAATTGAGTACCACCCAGGGAAAGCTAATGTGGTGGTAAATGCTTTGAATAGGAAGTCTAATATCAGTGTGGCTCAGATTCAGTTATTGAGGCTGCCAAATTTGATTCGTTTGAGAGCTCTAAATGTAGAGTTGAATATGGGGTAGAATGAAGCATTGATTGCTACACTAAAGCTGAGACCAATGTTGCATGATAAAATTTGAAAAGTTTAGGGGAAAGATCCTAATATGGTGAAGCTTATGGAAAGGGTAAAGATGAATTCGGATTCTGAGTTTGAGTTGAGGGATGAGACCTTATGGTTGAAGCAGAGGCTGTGTGTACCTAATATAGACGATCTGAGGAAGGAGATACTTGAGGAAGCTCATCTGGCCGCCTATACTATGCATCCTAGTACTACCAAGATATATAACACACTGAAGCAACATTTCTGGTGCCCTGGAATGAAGAAACAAGTGGCAGAGTATGTATCTAGATGTATGACTTGCCAGTAAGTTAAAGCAGAGCACCAGTCTCCGGTAGGAAAGTTCCATTCGTTGCCCATTCCGGAGTGAAAATGGGAACAAATTACTATAGACTTCATCATGGGCTTGCCTAAGACTCTAAAGCAAAATGATGCTATATGGGTGATAGTGGACCAGTTGACTAAGTCAGCCCACTTCTTACCAGTAAAAGAAAATCATTTACTTGATTAGTTGGCCCGAAGATATGTGAATGAGGTGGTGAGACTACATAGGGTTCCAGTGTCCATTGTATAGAACAGGGATCCCAGGTTTACTTCGAGATTTTGGAAGGGCTTGTAGTCTACTATGGGTACTAAGTTGAACTTCAGTACAACATTTCATCCTCAAATAGATGGACAGAGTGAGAGGATAATCAAGACAGTAGAGGATATGTTCAGGGCTTGTGTATTAGAGTTTAGAGGAGCTTAGGATCAATATATGGAATTGATAGAGTTTGCATATAACAACCACTACCATAATAGTATCGGGATGGCACCGTATGAGGCACGGTATGGTAAAAAATGTCGGTCGCCATTATATTGGGATGAAGAGGGCTTGAGAATGGTTGAAGGCCCAGAGTTGATATAAGACACATTTGATAAGGTGAAATTAATCCGAATCTGAATTAAGGCAGCTTAAGATAGACAGAAGAGTTATGTGGATCAACACCAACAGGATATGGAACACGATGTGAGAGACAAGGTATTCCTGAGAGTGTCTCCTTGGAGGAGAGTTCTGAGATTCGATAAAAAGGGTAAGTTAAGCCCTAGGTACTGTTGGATCCCGTTTTTAGGATTCTTCTATTTTTATTTTATTTTTTATTTTATTAAATTATTAAGTATGAAAATAAATTAGAATTTATGAATTAGAAATTTTTAGAGTTTAATATGGTATATTATGAATTTTGTAAGGTGATATGAATTAAAGAAGGAGTCAGTAGGAAATTCCTTTAATAAGGAAGGACAAATTTGGAAGAAAAAGTTGTTTTAAGTTAATAAGAAAAAAGGAGAGAAGATGTCGTGAGTATTAAGAAAGAAAGGAAGGAGAGAGTCATGGAAAAACCTAGAAGGAGAGAAGAAGAAACCGAAGCAAGGAGGGAGAAGAAGAAAAGAGCAAGGAAAAAGATAGACGGAAGAGTTTCAGCTAAGTTTTTCTTGTTAGGTAAACCTTATTACTTGTTAGTTTTGATAGAAGAAAGAAGTAGAAAGAAGTAGGTTTTTATATAATGAAGATGAATATGATGAAGGTGAAGAAAGAAAGAAGATGAACAAGAGGATGGTGTTTTCTTTAGATTTGTATAGATCTTAGTTTTTCTAGTTAAATGAAATCAAGAAGAGCTCAAGCTTAAGTTTATTCATAGATAGCTAGGTTTAAGAAAGCTCTATACATGTGTGTTGATTAAATGAACATATGTTTGCTCTTAGGGAATCAAGAATACAGACAACAATAGCAAGGAGAAGAGCAAGCTTGACTCTTGATAATATTCCATAAAAAGGAGGGTAACATGTTTATAGTTTTGTGGTGATGAGCTAATATTTATGTGTATGTATGATAATTATGCCTATTTTATTCTCTATGAATGTATATCATGTTGTTTTATAAGGATTTTGTTACTTTGTGTGGATGAAAAACAGAAAATTTAAGAAGCATGGAAGCATGAATATATTCGGAAATGTATAAGCATTGTAAAACCTGTTATGTGGGCAAGAGAGAAATCTGTTTTGTTTGTCTCGTACACGATAACCTATAGCCTTCTCCTGGCTGCCCGCTTGTGGCCACGAGATCCTGAGAAATTGGACTCGTTTCGTTTCACGATGTAAACTTCAGTTTTGCCGTTTCGTTTCATGGAACTCTCGAGCCATTATGTTGTGCATTGCATTTTCTGATATGTTGAGTTATGATGTTGTTTGTATATTCATATATGTTTTTGTGTGGTTCGTTATCATTGGCTATAAACATATTAGCCATTGACCTTTCAGCTCACCCCATCAATTTTTACTCCTCAGGTGAAGAATCAACAGAACATAATTGAGCCTTGCAAAGTTTGGTAATTACCAAGAAATTTCAGACTTTTGTAGCTAACTAGTGAGGTTCTAGAAGCATATCGACATAAGCATTTTTGTATGTATTTTGTAACAATGAAACTATTATGGTATTTGGATATGAAATTTGAAGTTGTGTATCAACTCTGTTTGCTGAAAGTTGACAGTGGAAGAATCAGAAAAATGTTTCTGATATATATATGTATTAATATATCTGTAGATTTCTTTCCTTTTATTGAGTTGGTTCTGAGTTGAGTTGTCTCTGTGTTAAATGCTAGGAGGACATGGATGGACTTTTTTTGTAGTAAATTGTGTATCAAAGGAGTTTTGGCATGTATGGAATTGAATGTTGGGTTCGGGCCTTTGGAATTTGTAGAAGAGATGTTTGTAAACTGTTGAATGAAAAACAGAGAAATGGATAAAACAGTGATCCGAAACTTAAAGGATTAAACTGCAATGATTTAGGTAGAATTAGGCTATGTAGTCTTCATAAAAGTTGTATATAATTCTTTTAGCTTTTCAATGGTATAAAGATCAAAATTTTTGAACTTCAGATGTAAAAGTTATGGCCTTTAGAAGATAGCAGCAATTGTATAGGAGTAATAATTCTTAGCAGAAATGGAAATTTTCACTGAAACGATTAATCTGTATTGATATAGGCTGAATTAGACACAATTGTCTTCATGAAAGTTGTCGATCGTTTTCCTAGCTTTCCAACGATATATAGTTTGTAATTTTTCAACTTCTGGATTGAAAGTTATGTTGTTTAGAAGTAAGGATGTCTTTCAGGGGAAGTCGCGATCGTGACACAATACGATCGCGACGGTGGCAGACAATTACGATCGCAACGCAGCGCGACCGTGACGGTTCGAGAAATTCATCAAAGTCACGGTCGCGACTCTAGTTTCCCCAAACGTTGGGACCGCAACCCAGTACGATCGTGACGTGCTTCCATTCTCACGCCCGTGAGAGTCTTTCTTCTCCCAAGAGTCACGCCCATGACTATGCGACTTTGAATTTAAAATTTTCATTTCCTTAATCCAAATTGCTATTAATTCTTTTAACACCCAAACCATTTATTCTTTGTTCATTTTTGGTATGGAAAATTTTTCATTAAATTGTTGGGTATTATTTTTACTTTTCTTATGAATTTAATTTATTTAAAATCATTATTATCTATTTCTTTTATTTCAATATTATCTATTAATTGTGTATTAAATTGTTTTTGTTAAATCATTTGTTTTTGAATAATTTAATCTTATGTCTATAATTATTCTATGATCCCACCACAAATTTTCCTTGCCTAGAGTTTAATTAAATTTAAATGTTATAATTTATTTTATTTTATTGCAATGTTCCCAAAATATATTTATAATTATTTCAAATAAATTTCAATGGTGATACCTAGTCGCCATAAAATTCATATGGAGACTCGAGGCCAACATCTTTGGTATCAGAGCCCACAGTTTCTAAGGATTCCTAAGCTTAGAATATGCTATGTTATGTTATGAATTATATGCTATATGATTATTGTGTGCGATGGATTGATTGCATAAATTGGTTGATTGCATTAAGTGACATGCATATCATGCATATATTTAAGATATAACATGTAAGATAAAATGTAAGCTAAATGTTAGTGTTTTATTAAAGCAGCAAAATGCCACCTCATCGAAGGACACTTCGAGAAATTTTGCAAGGATCTGCTGCACCTGATTCTCCACCGAGAGAGGAGGGTACTGATGAGTCCAGAGCCCTAGTGATTGCTTAGGCAACGGTAGGGTAGGATAGCGAGCCCTCTCTACCCCAAATGCCTGAATCGTCCCTCCTTCAAACACAAACTCCTAATCCATTTGATCCCAGAATGTTTCAAGCTTTTACTCAAGCTTTTGTACAAGCGATGGGTCAAATGCCAACCACGTCCACTCCAGCTCCATCCAAGAAAGAAAGACAATTTGATAAGTTGAGGAAGTATGGTGCTATAGATTTTTATGGAACTACTGATCCTAAGGAAGCTGAGACGTGGTTGAGGAAGACAGAGAGAATATTGGAGCAGATGGACTGTGAAGAAGTCGAAAAGATTGTGTATGCTGCCAACTTGTTACAGGAGGATGCCCTGCATTGGTGGGAAAACATACCTAGGAGCCTGTCCAAGTCGTCGATGTTGTCATGGGCTGATTTTCAAGCTGCTTACAAGAAGAAATATTTGTTTGAGGTGTACATCCAACAGAAGCAGAGGAAGTTTTTGAGTCTCACTCAGTGGGAGATGACAGTGAGTGAGTACGAGCGTAGGTTTACTCAGTTATCCAGATACGCAGCCGAGCTGATGATGAGTGAAGCAGCCAAGTGTCGAAGATTTGAAGCAGGTTTGCATTTGGCCATTAGAGAAAAAGTGGTCGTGCAAAATTTCTGTGATTTTCAACAATTGGTAGAAGCTGCATTAAGAGTGGAAAATATTGAAAACATAGAGAGCGCAGTGAGCAGAAAGAGAAAGGGAAGAGAACAACTAAACAGGTGTGTTAGTATGCCGGTCATAGGAAGGAGTACAAAGACTTTCCCTACACCATCTGAGGTTCAGAATCATGGTTCGAGTAGATCCAGACCGATGAGAACTACTTTCCTTCAAGCCTCGGCTGTTGGAGGAAGCAGAAGAGGAGAGGAGAACAAGCCGACTTATCCAAAATGTGACCACTGTGGCAAATTTCATAAAGGGGAGTATTATCGACTCATTAGAGCTTGCTTTAATTATGGAGAGAGAGGACACATGGCCAAAGAGTGTCCAAAATATGGTAGACAGGCAGGAACTCAGAGCCAATAATCAAAAAGGGTTGAGACTGTGGAAGTCAAGTCTGCAACTAAAGTGGGCAGTTCTGGTACAGTGAAGAAGGCAAATCCTCTAGGAAGACCGAAGGGGCAAGCACCAGCCAGAGTATTTGCAATGACTAGGGAGGAAACAGAAACAGCTCCAGAAGTTATAACGGGTACAGTTAAATTATTTCTTAATGATGTTATTGTTTTGATTCATCTGGGGTCTACCCACTCTTTTATTTCTATAAGTATGATTTTGCATGATAGAACTTTGAATCCATTAGAGAGTCCTTTAATGGTTATCACCCCGATAGGCCAGTATGTTATTATTAGTCATGTTTATCGAGAATGCGAAGTATGTATTGGTGAGGTAAAATTAGTGGTGGATTTAATGCCAATAGAGATGAAGGGATTGGATGTGATTTTGGGCATGGACACTTTAGAAAAGTATAATGCCACTTTGAATTGCAGACAGAAGATGGTAGAGTTTGTGCTAGACAAGGGTGAAAAGGTGTTGTTTGTGGGAGACAGAAAGCTAAGCTCACCTAAATTTATTTCGGCTCTAAAAGCAGAGAAAATGATGAAGAAGGGGTGTGAAGCCTACTTGGCATATGTGGTAAACACGAAGGCAGATGAAGTAAAGTTAGAAAATATTCTAGTAGTCAAGGAATTTCCAGATATCTTTCCAGAGGAGTTACCAGGACTACCACCGTACAGAGAGATCGAGTTTACTATAGAGCTTCTTCCAGGTACTGTAATAATCTTTATTCCACCTTATAGAGTGGCTCTGATATAATTGAAGGAGCTTAAAGAGTAGTTAGAAGAGCTGATGGAGAAAGGCTTCATTAGGCCTAGCTCTTCGCCTTGGGGAGCTCCAGTTCTTTTTGTGAAAAAGAAAGATGGATCTCTGAGAATGTGTGTGGATTATAGGAAGCTTAACCATGTCACCATCAAGAACAAATATCCTCTTCCACGCATTGATGATCTGTTCGATCAGTTGCAAGGAGCGAAAGTTTTCTCCAAGATAGATTTGAGGTCGGGTTATCATCAATTGCGAATAAAAGAATCTGATGTGGCAAAGACTGCTTTCAGAACACGGTATGGACATTTTGAGTTTTTGGTGATGCCCTTTGGATTAACCAATGCCCCTGCAGCTTTCATGGATCTTATGAATAGGGTCTTCAAGCCTTTCTTAGACCAATTTATCATAGTCTTCATTGATGATATATTGGTCGATTCTAAAAGTGATGAAGAGCATGAAGAGTATTTGTGGATTGCTTTGAAGACTTTGAGGGAGAAAGAATTGTATGCTAAATTTGCTAATTGTGAGTTTTGGCTGAAGGAAGTAGTGTTTCTTGGACATGTGATTTCAGGAAGAGGGGTACATGTGGATCCAAGAAAAATAGAAGCAGTTGTGAAATGGGAAGCCCCCAAGAATGTACCAGAAGTAAGGAGCTTCTTGGGATTGGCTGGTTACTACAGGTGCTTTGTAGAAAGCTTTTCCATTATAGCCGCTGCCCTCACCAAATTGACAAGGAAGAATAAAAAATTTGTACGGACAGATGAATGTTAGAAGAGTTTTGAGAAATTGAAGGAGAAAATCACTACTGCACCAATTTTGGCCTTACCTTCCAGTAGTGATGGGTATACAGTTTATAGTGATTCTTCGAGGAAAGGATTAGGTTGTGTGTTGATGCAAGGAGATAAGGTGATTGCAAATGCTTTTAGACAGTTGAAACCATATGAAATGAATTATCCCACACACGACCTAGAATTGACTGCTATAGTCTTTACACTGAAAATATGGAGACAGTATTTATATGGAGTCACCACCAAGGTCTTTACATACCATAAAAGCCTGAAGTACTTGATGAGTCAGAAAGAGATGAATTTAAGACAAAGAAGGTGGTTAGAATTATTAAAAGACTATGACTTGATGATAGACTACCACTCAGGGAAGGCAAATGTAGTGGCAGATGCGCACAGTAGGAAGTCTACTATAGCTTATGTGAAGACTACATATTTACCTTTGTTGAAGGACCTGGCCAAGCTTAAGGTGACGTTGAGACTAGGCAATTTTGGTGGTTTATTGGCTAATTTCAGAGTAAGGCTAGTATTGAAGGAAAGGATTAAAGAACTGCAGAAATGGGACGACTACTTAAGTAGTCTCAGGGAAGAAATTAAAAATGGCAAGCCTTTGGAAATAGAAGTGAAAGGTGATGGATTGATGGTGGTAGGTACTAGACTGTGTATTCCAGATATGCAAGAGTTAAAGGATGAAATTATGGATGAGGCGCACAATGCTCTATATGCCATGCATCCGGGAAGCACAAGAATGTATAGAGAATTAAAAGAACATTTCTGGTGGCGAGGAATGAAGAAAGATGTTGCTGAGTACGTTGGAAAATGTTTGGTGTGTCAATATGTTAAAGCAGAACATCAAGCCCCTGTCGGTAAGCTTAAGCCCTTATCTATTCCCGAATGGAAGTGGGAAAGGATCACGATGGATTTCTTAATGGGATTACCAAGGACCAGTAGGAAACATGATGCAATATGGGTGATCGTGGATAGATTAACCAAGTCGGCGCACTTCTTGCCTATCAGACAGACAGATTCTTCGAATGTCTTGGCCAAGAAGTACATAGATGAAATAATCATACTTCATGGGATTCTAAGTTCTATCGTCTCTGATAGGGGCCCTAGATTCACCTCAAGATTTTGGGAAAGTTTGTAAGAAGCTTTGGGAACCAAACTACATTTTAGCAAAACCTTTCATCCCCAGACAGATGGACAATCAGAAGGGATGATAAGGACATTGGAGGCAATGTTAAGAGCTTGTGTAATAGACTTCAAAGGTTCATGGGATGAGCACCTCCCTTTGATTGAGTTTGCTTATAACAATTCTTACCACTCTGGAATTCAAATGGCGCCTTATGAAGCCCTGTATGGTAGGAGGTATAGAACTCCTATCTGTTGGGATGAGGAAGGTGAAAGAAAACTTCTAAGACCTGAATAGGGACAAGCTACAGTTGACAAGATTACGTTGGTGAAACAAAGGCTTAAAGCAGCTCAAGATAGGATGAAGAGTTATGCAGGTGCTCATAGGAAAGAAATGGAGTATGAAGTGGGAGATAAAGTATTTCTTCGAGCTTCACCATGGAAAGGAGTTTTAAGATTTGGTAAAAAGGGTAAACTCAGTCCAAGGTATATAGGCCCTTATGAGATTATTGAGAAGATTGGGCCACTTGCCTACAAGTTGGCGTTGCCGCCAGAGTTGTCTAAGATTAATAATTTCTTCTACGTATCCATGCTATGGAGATATAGATCGGATCCGTCATATATAGTACAACCGTCGGAAGTTCAATTAAGGGAGGATTTGACTTATGAAGAACAACCAGTGACAATTCTAGATTCAAAGGAGAAAGTCCTGCGAAATAAGACCGTGAAGCTGCTAAAAGTTCTATGGAAGAATCATGCAAAAGAAGAAGCAACGTGGGAAACTTTAGAAGCAATGGAGGAGAAGTACCCACACTTATTTGTAGATTCAGGTAAGAATTTCGAGGACGAAAATTTTTTTAAGGAGGGGGAAATTGTTGGATCCTGCTTTTAGGATTTTATTACTTTATTTTATTAATTTATTTTTATTAAATTCTCTAGCATGAAAATAAATTAAAATTTATGAATTAGAAATTTTTGGAGTCTAATAAGGTATATTTTTTATTTTATATGGTGGTATGGATTAAAAGAAGTAATTAAAATTAAGTGAAGGAGTTAATAGGAATTTCCTAATAAAGAAAGGGTAAATTAGTAAAAACAC
>JANIIA010009422.1:0-13815 GCA_027478495.1 Erythroxylum alaternifolium | reverse complement strand
TTATTAATAATAAATATTTTCATTACAAAACTGTAACTGAAGAAGATAAAGTTACATGTAAATACACTTGCTTTCCAAGGCACTATATTTACATAACTCCAACACCTTAATCCTCACTTTAGAGGGATATTATTTTTGCTTATCTATGTTCATCAACCCTTCAAAGTCCCCATTTTTGAATCTTCTCCCTATATCTATCTATCTTTTGTTTTATTGGCTTGATTTTAGTCTCCATTGATATGTTTCTTTAACTGAACACTTGATCATATTGTTCTCATCTCCTAATCTTAAAATGGGAACACTTTCTAGTAATTCTTTCATATTCTCCACCTTAACACACAACCTTGTGTATTCGATTCTATTTATATGTGTAGTCATCTGGTTTATACAAATAAGAATGCATACATAGATGGTTAATGCATTAAGTCCCCTTATTGACTAATACTCCAGTGGCACTCCATGCAATTTTATCCACATCGAATTCTACTCATAGGTTATGCATTTCATCTTCATGTCTCATTTCCATGGTTATGAGAATATAGGTTGGGTTCAAATGTGCCATAGTCCAAACTTTATAACCTTTTTATCATTAGCCTAACTTGCTAACTTTAAGAGCAATAAGTTGTCTTCCGAGAGTAGAACCTTTGACAATCCCCTACATCTCAAGGTCTTTATCCTTCACTCCTTCACTATTAGTAATGCTAGTCACTTTCCATAAAAGAAACTAATTAGCATTGACTTTTAGGCTTTTACACCATCCTTGAGAACTTATATATCAGGCACCACTAAGCTAATTCCATCTTCTATAACTAGTGGGGAATAATTTAAAGCTTCACTACCCTCCTCGACTATAACCTACTTCTAGATCAGTATTATGATAACTAAGGAGGGCCCCTTAACATTTGAAGATAGGGCAACAAGGTTAGGGGAGAGTTTACTTAGAAAAGGTGGAAAAGACATCATGGTCTTGATATTTTTAAAGTTTTTTTATCTCAGTTACCCTAATGGTTGTTTGAAGGTGGCAGAAAGAAAAGGTTTTAAAAGTGGTTAATTTAAAAGGTATATAAGGAAGAGTGAGAACATAAAAGGAAGGGAAAAGGACTAAAATCCCTTTTATATTGTCAGGTCTTTAGCAATAGGAAAGGACGACAGTAAAAATGGAGTAAGCAAATGACTTCTGGAAACAAGGGGAGTCTACTAGCTAAGGGAAAGCTAGAACGATAAAGAGAAGGTAAGATGGGGTTAAAGTATAGAGATAGAGATGGCTCTAAAAGGTTAATTGAAAGGAAAACCTACATGATTCATAGATGCTAAGCTAGAGAGAAGATGGAGAATCGTTCTAATTTGCAAAATTATCCTTTGTATTTGGGAAGGAAAACTTCTAACCTCCCAAGTCCTCCCATACAAATGTATTAGGTGTTTATTATTTGATATGCTTAAGAAGTTTTCATCTTTAACGACTCTACATATTACTTTGTATGGGTTAAATCTTTTTCATTTTCTTAAAAAATAAAAAATATTTTCCAAATTAAAGGTATGGTAAAATATAATTTAAAATGTATTTTTATGTTCTATTATTAAAAAAGTTAATGAAATATGTACACCAAATCAATAGATTAATGAATCAACTAATCAGTTTATATGTTTTTTTCATTAAATGACATTTTTTATTTATACTTTAAAATATTAGTTTTAAATGATTGTATCATAAAGAAGATTATGATGCATTTTTATTTTAAAAAAGGATATGGGAAACCAATATGGTGGCTTTGATGGCTATCACAATTATTATATGCTTAAATATTTATAAGGAAGTCATTCATTAACAAGTAAGGATAATTTAGTCAATATTGATGATCACGTTAGAAAATTACGATAGGATCTAATCCTACGGATAGCAGAATAAAAATGAAAGTTTTTTACTTGACTTTCTATAGCCAAGATCACTTTAAATTTTATATCACTATTAATGTATAAAACATAACAAAGTTTGAATTATAAATTCATACCTTATCATATAATTTGATCCTTTTCTTCTAGTTTCCCTCAAATGACTTCTAAAGTAGGTTCATCACAATTATCATAGACACATACATGTTTGAACTTTAACGATATTCATATAAATGGGTTAAGACAACTCTAAAAGTGGTGTAAAGAGGGATAGGCCAGAAGTGTCAACACATCTAGAACCTATGTTTTTTTATAACAAGGTTTCGAATAACTAAATAACAATTTGCAAAAATAAGATCTAATATCTTATTTTAATCCTTATTTATTATTTATCTTATATTTAACTTTAAAGTTTTTCAAATTTTAAAATTAAGTCTAACTTGATTAAATAATGTTTTTCTTTCATCTTTGCATATGACATATTAGGTTCCTAAATATGTTGACAATAGACATAAATTATAACATAAATCATATTTATGATTAGATAACTTAAACTCCTTTAATTCATCTTTAATTATGTAATACACTACTCTCATAGAGCATATGCCCAAATGTACTGACGAATATTTGAGAATATACACTACGAGGATAGCAAGTTAAGACGATCAAAACAACTCATTACATATTTTTCAAGCATCATACACTTCTTCAGCAAGTCAATAATCTTTTTGGCCCATTTCATTTACAAACATATCCGGTCATAAATGTCATTGCACTTTAGAATTTACACATACATTGTACAACAGTTAAGAAATACAATTCTTGATACAAAATTAACTGAGGATATATGCAAGTACAACTGATCGCGACCACTAACTTATGTCCAAATGCAGTAGCTATACTCCAAATTGTTTAAGTCAATCTCTTCTGAACCTGAAAATCAACAATGTAATTTTGATGAGTTTTATGAACTCAGTGAGTGAACCATCCTCGATGTGCTCACTCATATCAAACATAAGAACAATTGACATTTCAACTCACAAACAAAACATATAATCAAATATTACATGTCACGTCACATTTCATCGTACTTTAACAAGTACAATTTATGTATACATTTCACATTCTCATTTCATAACAATCTAATTAATTCATTTCAATCATTCATATAATACATATCAAGTTGCACATGTAATTGCACATGTGACTCCACTTTCGTTTTTACTTTGTTGCGACCGAGCGCCTTTTTACTGCTTATTCATAACTGTTCTGTATCTATTGTGGATACTGGGCTCATTTTATATACTAAGTCTGTGGCTCTTTATGTGTATTTATAAGCTTTAAGCTTATTTGCACTAGTCACTCTGGTCACCACTCCTTTGTTTGATCATGTATAATAATGTGATGCATCATATCACAAAATATGCCATCAATAATATTCATTCATTATGCACAATCATTTTTCACATATTCAATATCTCAGTCTGGCATTCAACATTTAGTTGAGTACACTTATTTTTTCTGATTCACATTTACTTATGAAACACTTGTAATAAGATCTCAATTATTAAACTCCTTGGATCATTAATGTCTAGAATTATCAATCATATCAATTACAGTCAATAGCTAAAATTTAAACAAAAACAATTCAATCCTAGTGAGAAAACAACTAAGTTGACTCACAACAAGCTCCAGATTAGCTATTGCTTTGACGAATCAGCAATGTCTGGATGCTGGCGTTCGATTCGAGCGTCTAAATCATGCAGTACACACATTTATACACATTACTAAGTTTTTCAAACACATTAATGTTCAATGTGTGTGTGTGTGTGTGTGTGTCATGTATAATGCATACTCAATTGACTATTCCTAAGTATGTATCATTAATTACAAGTCTTGATCATTAAAATATTATAATTTGTATATGTCTAACTTACACTCAATTGACTATTCCCAAGTATGTATTATTAATCACAAGTCTTGATCATTCAAATATTATAATTTGTATATGTCTAACTTACACTTACGCTTATACCTCAAATATACTTGATTATTCTAAATTCACCAATCAAATATTCATAATCCTTTTGTAGCATTATATAATCACATAATATCCAAATTCTCATTCATTCATAAGAACACTTTTATTCCTATAGAATAAACAGGTCTAAATTTCTATATTTAGTTATATGATAACAACAATTAATTCCTTAAGTTAAGACTTTAATTAACAACCTAAACTTATCAAACCCTTTATCAACTTATTCAACCTCAAACTAGATTCATTTCAAGCCTCATTCAAGTCTAAAAGCACTAAAGTAAAGTAGTTTATCATTAATTGATCCAACAATCACATAAAAAAGAAAAGTTCACATCTAATTCCCTTCCCACGATTGTGGAGGCATTCCCACGATCGTAGGTTAAGTTATCTAAAATTTTCTATACATTTCCTTGCATTTCCCACAATTGTGGTGACATTCCCAAGTTCATGGGATGGTTGATCTGAAAATTCCCAGTAAATTTCTTCAATGTTTTTCTAGATTTTAACTCTTTCTTATCAAACTCAAAACATCTTATGCATAACTCATCATTTCTACTTCAATTCCTCATCAAATTCACCTTAATCCCAACTTAAAATCATCAATATTACAACTTATAAACTATTATTGATCATTTACACAAAAACAGAGCATAAGTGTATCCATTTCTTTATCAATATCCCATCACTCTTTCAACACCATTTTTACCATCATTCTATCCCTAAACTATCATCATATATGTTTCTATTAATCAAGCCATGAAGGACAATGTTTTACTTACTTTTTTAACTCCAAAGTTTCTTCAAATCATCAAATAACCTAGCCCCTTCAAGCTCACAAGATCATCAAACTTTTAAGGTAAAATAAGCTGGGTTTTTATCATCAAAGTGAGGACAACGAAATATTTAGAGTGGCTAGATGAAGGATGTTAACAAAACTCACATTGTGAGTGTAGGTTGTGAAAGTCGTGAATGGAGAGAAGAAAGAAGAAGATGAGAGCATGTAGTAAAAATTAATAAATGAAAGATGATCTTCTATTAGTGTGTGTCGTGAGATAGGTGGGTGGTGAGTATATAGTGAGTGTCATGACACTTGTCAATTTAAGAACCAAGTTAAATGTCTTCTAATGATGGTACCCAAAGTCATTTAATAACCAGTCCATTTGTTTCTCAATCTCCAAGCCATTTGCCACCCAATTTTCTAAGCCATTTTTCACTTAATCCTGATGCCACATGTCACTTATTTCTATTACCATGTGTCACTTATTTCTACTGCCATTTGTCAATTTTTCTTGCCACATGGCATTTTTCCTAATCCAACTGTACACATTAATTCATAAATCTCTCAATTGTAACAATTAATTCCAATTTACTAATTATAATCCATCAATTCTTATCATTGATAAACCAAAGTACAGGGCATTGGAAATGCACATTCATGACACATTCATTATGCTCAATCATTTATCACATTCATCTTAGTTTGATACTCCTGAATATGTCAATTGAGTGCAATTTGTTTAACTTACAATTCATGTGTGTATGCTAATTTTTTGTATTTGAACACAATTATAAAAATCATGTCAAAAATGTATGAAATTCATTCTATATGCTATCACTCATGTGACTCATTAGTTTAACACTTTAAATCTCTCAATTATTTGAGAGACAGGATACTATAAGTTGTCTTATTAAATAATTTAAATCCATAAATCAACATTAGTGTCTAGCAGTATGTCATCAACATCCAAGTATTAGGAATCTCAAAGTAGTTTTCACTAACCTTTTTATGATTAATTTTTTCAAATAATTCAATCATTTTACATACAATATTTTAATTAGACATAAGCATTAAATTAATATCTACTATATTTAAGTCTAGGTCTACTAGTTCTCAACCATTAGTGATTGATTCTATTAATGGCATTTGAAAATTATTTTCAAAGTGTTATTTCACCTTGGTGACAGAATTCTCAATAATAATAAAAAATAATAGATCATTTTCCATGATCAATTTAAGGAGATAAATCTCATATTGATCGCTTAACTATCTTCATATAGTTCATAGTCTATCCAATTACTATCAATTAAGCTACCTTTGATAAGAATAAGTCATAACTAGAATTAAAATATAACAATCCTTATATGATATACTTTGAATATCTCAAGTTAAAGAAATCATTTTATACAATCATGATAATGCAAATTTTTATAGACATATAAGTATTGTTTTAAATAAAACTCTTAATGAGTCAATTCGGTGAACTCATTCTCTATTAAGCACTTATATGCTACGCAGTCGTTTAAAACTTGGTGCCCACAAGGGACTTACTCAACTCGAGTGGAAATTAGTTTGGGTGCGGAAAGCTTAAAGGTGCTTTCCTATAGTTAGGACCCACCTGGGACACCTCGTTGGCAACCAAAAAAATATATCTTCACATTTTATTTTATAAGATTGACTAGTTCTTTCATAAAAAAGAAACATAATGCATGCTAGTTTTTTTAAGTTCTATTAATATCCAATCTTAATATAATAATAATGAAAAACATTTTAGGAATAATATATAAATGTAATATAAACCTTATAATTACGATGTCATCATAATTTTATTTGCAATGTACATTTATCCCTTGAACTTTATCTTATACATAAATTAATTATATATATAATATAAAGAGTAGGGTATAAAGCAACATATTATAATTATAAAATCATGAAGGTAAGATCTTTCCTATCTTTTAAAATAAAATTAAAACTTAGAATAAAAGAATGGAATATCACAAAATCTAAATGGATTTACGCACAAGAAACAAATAGATTTTCCAAATAACATGTTAATACATGATAAAATTCTAGATGGAAGTCTCGAAGTGTCCCCATCAATCATAGTTACAGTAGAAAGATCTTTATTCTTTACAATCGATATGTGCTAGCTAAGCTGAAGCATAAAACACCCCCAGTGTCACTTATTTTATAAGAAACATGATCCAATTCTCGTTATCAATGGCTTGGTAATGTACAGTTTGCCAGAGGTAGGCTGAAAAGCACATGTAGTAGCGATTCTTGTGCCCTTAAAGCAGTAACGATCGAAGTCATAGCTCATCACAACTTTTGGAGGTACTTTTATCGAACTCGAACGATGAGGAATTAAATTCCGTGTCTTCTTTGGTTCAACATCTGGAGGAACGTAAATTGACTTTCGAATATCTTGAATCATATCCGTGGGAGAGTCATATCTATTTCCTGAAGTAAAAAACATCTGGAACACTTTTAAGCAGCTTAAGTGAAGGAGCCTGCATGGTCTGGACAAATCGTCAAAGCCGCCCATTAAAGCCTGCTCGAGAAACTCTTTGCTCTTCTTGACGATTAAATCGTTTGTAAAAGCAATTGAATCTTCAATATCCACGTTCGGATTTTGTTTCGAGTGAAGCGTAACAAAGTTTATTTTCCCATCTTTTTGTTCCTTCTGTTGTTATACATTACATAATACATATACGCATTCAATCATTTCTTTGCGCATGCATATAGTAGAAGAAAACTGAAAAACTTGAAGAACTAGCAAGCTCTTTAATTACCTCATAACTCTGTGTATCATTTAATAAGCGAGGAATAAGCATGAGAAGCCTAGTGATAGTTTCATACTTGGGTGGCCTGAATTTGTGAGTCGTCATACTTGGCTGAAGGAAACAAGAAGCTGGAAGTACAAGGGTGTGCGTGGCAATTGATATCATGCCGGTTTCGAGGTAATCTCCCATTAATGGAATGCAGCCACTTCTGCTTAGGATTGCTTCGGTTAACCAGGACAGAAATGTTTCACGCCACTGAAAAGAAGAAGAAAAATCAGTTGGTGCATGTAACCTTTTCGATACAAAGAAAAGGTTAACAATCAACTACGTTGTTACTTAACTATATTTCGAACATAGTCTGTTATTTCAGTCATTCCATGTCTTTGAAAGTGTTTCGCTGCTATTTCTCGTACAAGACTTTCAAGGACTTCAAAGATGGTCTTGCTATGGCCGGTTAAGCCTTTACCATCCCATCTGTGAAATGCATAAAAAAGAGAGTAAACCAAGATATGAGCTACTGTTCCCACATCTTAAGTAATTCTACAAAATTATGAGCTCGATGCATTGACGTACCTTTGAACAGCACTTGTGAGCTTTCTCAACTCATCTAGAGAACCTTCAATGTCATAAAAATCATCAGCAACTGTAACAACTACCGCGCTCTTGGCAATTATCATTCGAAGATCACAGTCCCAAGGCAGTGAAGTGCTCGAAGCTATGGCAAAATAACAATAGGCAGCTTTCTCTCGACAAAATCTCATCTTAGGAAGGCCCCAGCAATTCGACCATCTACCGTATAAGTACAAAGAGTGATTTGAGAATGAAGCTAGTCGATTTATAGGACAAGGCAAGTTAGAATCTAACTAGCTTCAAGAGTATAAAATATATTCCGAAGAATGATTACGTATCGAATATTGTCTATTTTATTTGCGGACCTTTTCAGCTCCTCCAATTCTTTCTTGTAAATTGACTGCCGGAACACATAGTTTTGCAAGGCAAGCTGGATTAATTTTTGATTAAGATGGCTTGATAACCTGAAACCAAAGGAATTGTCAGATAATTATGACCATATGCACGCGAAAAATATCCCCTTGAATGCATGTGGAGCGTTGTGTAGTGGTACAATAGGGACATAATTGACGGTACCTGTGGTAGGAGGTTTTCCCCATCCACAAGGCATTATTGTTTTCATGTTCGATCCAAGTCCTGTAGTCCAGCTGATCCATCCGAGCAATCCAAGGAAATTTCAGCTCACGCTCAATCTACATATATCAAATGTTGTGTGGTTGAAAACATAGAATTAATGGAATTAGGTGAGTTTATGTTTACGTCAACAGTTCTATTAAAATTATTTCTACACTTCTTTCTCTAGGCTGTGTGGTTTCTGTTCTTTCCTAGGTTTTTTTTGTCATTTGTATGCATCGATTATTTTTATAAATTTTGAATTGAAAATTAATTTTGGAATTCTTTCTGTTTCAAGAATGGTATTTGTGTCTTTTTGATTGGTGCCAACGATTAATAACGGTACACTGAATTACCACCACATGAAAATCCGGATACGGAACATGATCTTGTCCTTTTGGTCTCCCTGATATTGTCTTCTCAAGCAACTTTTTCGAAAATGACCTGGCCTCCTCAAGTTCATATTCCCCAGGAAACATGAGGTCCGTGGCTCTGTAAACATTGAGCATCACACTTGCGAAGTGTTCATGGTCATTTCCTATCTTTTCTTCAACCTCCTTAGCCTGCAAAAACCAACAAAAAGTCCCTGCGAAGGTTTCCAATTTCGTCAGCTTAGCTATCACGAAAGTAATCACCTGTTTTAATATCAATTTGGTGTTTCTTTTGCTTATTGTGCTAAGAATATTAGGAAAATTAGTATTTATAACCGTACGTACATGGTGAAACTCTAAAACCATGCAGCCGAAGGAGATAGAAGGCCAACGAATCTTTGTATAACTTGAGTGCAAGTGGTGAATCGCTGGGTTCTGCCCATGATTCTCTGGTCATATAACTCCTGATACAAAATTTGAATTCAAATGATATAGTAACGCTTTTGAGGTAATTATCTCGTAAGAAAACAGGACACCGAAGTACAAGAAATGTTATACACAAGCAATAAGGTTGTCTTTTGACTAGTAACATTTTTCCAAAATTTGTTTTAAGGTTGAATAGGAATATTTAGAAAAGCTCACTTCCCATATTTCAGTAAAATGGTTAATAAAATCACTACAACAATTTAAATGCAATAATTTGCATGAAGATGCTCTTCAACAGGCCCAATTGACTGAAAGCAATATATCCATGTGGGGGACCTTGTTAGAACAAAAATGATGGAGAAAGCCTGTTCGTCACCGTACTCAATGATGAAAGGACAGGAAATAACTTTAGGTACAATATAATTTGATGAACGGACAGGAAATAACTTAGTTACAATGCAATTTGATCTCCCTTTCAACTATTGTGGTTTTTGCGTATAAAACCAATCATGCCTTTTATATTTCCTTACTTGTAAACTTGCTCAAGAAGTTTTTCAATCTCTTCCTGGAAATATTCCGCAAGACCCAACCTCTGTAACTGGTTGACCATACAAAGGTTTATCAGCTCTTCGTCCAAGGGATATGTTTGAGGTACTGTCTCGCGAACCACATAAAGTTAGTTCGAACTTCACCGAGGTAAGTTATTAAAAAAAAATCTAATAATTTATATTGACTTGCAACTGCAATATTTAAACGGAACTTTCTAACCTCCTCCGTTGGCGAACTTTTTAGTGAGCAATTGAAGGTAACGCAGGCAATCTCTGTTGCCTGTAGCCATGAAAACACTTGCAGTAGCAGATGGAGATTTGGACAACGACCCATCACTGTCCGTGTGTTTAAGTATATGTTCCTCGTCATCAATATAATGTGGTGGCAACACCTCGTGGTACGATAGCAGTGGAGGATAATGATCCTTTGCCTCCTCCCTACATTCATTAGAAGTAATAGAAGTTAATTTGCAAGTATTATAAGATACCTGAGCAAATGGGGGGAAGTGACTGAACAATGTACTTGTCGAGAATTTGTTTCCCTTTATGAATTATGTTCGTCACCGATGCCATTAATTGGTCTGGAAAATCAATTTCTATTGACAATTTGTCTGCAAGCTGCACCAACGCCGGAAAAACAATAGCGAACCACCGAGGGCAATAATGGTCGACGTCGGCAAGAAAGTTCTCAGAATTTGCTCGAATAAATGACAAACCTGGCAGAATTAGGACAGACTAATAAAAATGTTGTTAAGCTAAAGATGAAGAGTACGCCAAGCAATAATCCATTACTAAAGCTGGTTGGTCGAATTCCCAACATTTAGAAAGTTTAAACAGTAAAAATTGAATTGGACAGTATCAAATATATTAGAGCACCACTGGAAAATTAAATAATCTTAAATTAACGCACAATCAATTTTTAAAATATTTATTTACTAAGTTGACGCTCCAGGAAAATTAAATAATCTTAATTAACGCACAATCAAATTTTAAAATATTTATTTACTAAGTTGACGCTCCAGTACTCTTACACTCTTAAATTTCCCTAATTGCATGCAACAATTAGTAAAATGTAATATTCAACGTAATCCTATAAACTTTAGCAGGAAAAGAGGAGACAACAAGAACGTAAAACTCACTATCTAACCGGTTTGCATGACAAGTTATTATACTTTGTCAATTACGATTATTACGATAATACCTCTTTCAATATGTATATCACCAGTATTCCATATTTTTAGTGCTATCATGCAGGCAACAGTCGCAGGAAGAGACTCAAGAGTTGGTAGGCCATGGGAATCACATTCTCCCCAAAACCCGGCTTCTGTTTGGTTGTTGAGCACCCAATCCAAGCAATTCTTGAACATGGGTCGAAGTGGTTCGTCGGTTGATGGAACCATGGCTACAAATGCAGTGTCGTAGGCAGAAGGAGCAATGAACGATTGTGAATTGATGTCTCGGCAGATCTCTTCCTTGATCTTTTCAACTAAAGCTTGAATGGAACGGTGTGAAGATTCGAATTCCATTATAAGTTCTTAAGCAGAGAAAAAGGATAGAAAACACTACGAAACTATGCTTTGTCTGTTTCCTTCTAGCTTGGAGTATCCATCACCGGGCAAGTGATCCATTTATAGGAGTCCTGATGATAAGGCTTTTTTTTTTTTCTTTTTTGGGTTGTTCACGATTTGTCTTACGCAGGTCTCAATTATAAGAAATACCTTTAAGCCATCCACAATTAGATTAAGGCTATTTTAGATGCTGGGTACGGGACAAAAGTGAAATTGTTGGGCGGAACTAGTTGGCATATGTTCACACTTGTGCTTCATTTATAGTACGGTCAACAGACTATTTTTGATCGTTGGGGACGGGGGAAAACGTGCATTTGTAGGGCGCAGTGATTTGGCATACGTTCAACCCATGCACATTTAGATATAGGATTCATAGCAGGCACCTTCAATACTGAAACGAATTTCCGTTGATCATTCAGCATAATTTTAGTAGAAAGACAATTCGAAGTTGCTCTTTTGCTACTAAGACAATACAAAGTTGCTCCTTTACTACTAATTATTCCTGTACCTGGACCCCCGACGTAGACCCTCGACGTAAATGCATACAGTTTTGATACTCATTTTGAAATAGATTTTACATATCATGTCAACCATAAGTAGGAAGGCAAAAAACTACAAAAAGAAAATCCTTGTCTAATCGTTGTTTCGTCAATTCAATAAACAAATAGAGGAAATTATAAGAAAAACTAACTTATAGTATATGAGACGATCATAAATGTTCTATGCTTTTTTAATTATTCAATCATTTTGTTCTGCCTCATATATTAAACAGAACAAGTCAAAACTTGTACTAATACTCGTCAAATGAATTGCGTGGGTAGTTAATTATATATTTGTAGAAATTACAAATTAAGATAATAATAGATAATAAATTCCTATATTGTATTATTATGATAATCAATTTAAATATGAAAATCACTTTGTTTTTATAATCAATAATTTATAAGAAACTTTTCTAATAAAACGATTTATTGATTCTATGCTCAAATTCTAATGAGTTCACCAATTCAAATTGTAATTGAATAGTAAGCAAACAAATACGAATCTATAGATAACCACTTTCCCAATGCAAGATTATTATTGATTATATAAGTAAATTATTGTGACTTAAGAATTCCAAACTTATTTTGAATTTTCAAATACAATAGGAAAGTTACAAAAATAATTTTAAACTTTATTATTATTTTAAATAAAATTCTAATGCCTTAGAATTCCTATGTATGTATGTGTGTGTATATGTGTGTATATGTGTGAGAGAGAGAGTGAGCGCTCAAACGTTGTACTCATTTGGAACTTAAAACTATTAACATGATAAATTAAAATTATACTACTAGAAAGCTAGTAACATGATAAATTAAAGGTTCTATCTTATCCGGGCACCACTTTACCTTGGATAGTGACTGACGCTAAAAGAACAATAAATTTAAGGTTTAATGGACCCATAGCAAGCCAAAAATGCCATCAAGTCTCTATATCTATAATAAAGATGAGATTTCAAAATAATCAAACTCATACTGATAATAATCAAACAATTCTGACAATAGACAATACTTAATGTGCTGCAACTTTAAGATAGTTAATACAAAGAAAATTTCAATATATACAAGACTACTACGACTTTAGAGTCAAAGGTCACCAATAAATATACATCGAGTTGCCAAAGGGGAAGAAGACTGGAGAAGTACCCTGTTAAAGGAGATATGAAAAGAAGATTTAGAAAAATAATTGAGCAGAGTCAGACCTCACTGAGTAAATTAATACCATGGTTATGTTATGCACTCCTAAGGATTTCAAATGATACATATATGTATACATTTATAATGTATTACATCCTTAAATACAAATTTCATGACATAACGATTTTGTTTGCAAACATGCATGCATTTTTCATATCAATATCATGTCACATAACCATCATAATCACAAATCACAAATAATAATAGACTACTGACGAATGACCCTATGACATACCACTTTTTTATAGACTATAGCCATAAGGATTCTCTTGTTCCACACAGGTCACTTGGTCCAAATGTAATGGATTACCATCTGAGAGCCACATTCAACCAAACCACCACAGCCTTACCAGGACATGATTATCATTCAAGATCATGCTCGACCAAACCATCACAATTACACCACTATATCATGTACCATATATCGATTGGCATCTGAGAGCAAGCTCAACCGAATCACTAAAATCACACCACCATATCATGTACCAT
>JANIIA010009333.1:0-13822 GCA_027478495.1 Erythroxylum alaternifolium | reverse complement strand
AACAACAACAACAACAATAACAACAACAACAACAACAACAACAACAACAACAACAACAACAATAATAATAATAATAACCCAACTTTAAATTCTAGTATGAATGATGCATCGAGCTATATTTTTTCATATAATATTTATGAATTTTATTATTTAATAAATTAAAAATATCTATAATTATAGTATGACACGGATACGATATATAGTAGTTATATATTAAAAATATTAATTTGATGTGACTCTTTATATTCAAAAACTTAATATTATGGTATTTTTAATTGTAAACTAATATGATAAAATTAAATAAAGATTAAAAAGTTTAATTAACTCCTTTATTATATTCTTCCAAACTTCACGACATAATTGTACGATAAAAAAACTAACTTTGAAAATACACAAAGCAAAAGTAGAAAGTAAAATGGAGGACAATACTGTTATTAGGCAAACAGCTAACTCTAAAAGCTCCTCTTACAGAGCTTTTAGAAATTAGCTTATTGGGTTTAAATAAGTTAACTAATAAACTATTCACCAAACACATCAATAGTTTTTTAAGATGGTCAAAAAGCTAATTTTTAGTCAATAAATTAAAAAACAGCTGATAAGCTGCTTGCCAAACATCTCCTTGAAGTTTCTAATGACTTTTATCATCGAACTCAAAGATAGTTTTGACTTTGTCGGGCACAAAATGAGGGCTAACATGATATTTAGTAGACTTGTCAATAATGGCCTGGCCGGTTTTTTGCTCAGGTTGGCCGACCTATGCGTGGGTCATGGTTCGAGTCCGCCCATTTTTTTGAAAAGACATTGTTTTGAAATTTTTTGCTTTAAAAAATAAATGATAGGTAGGGCTGGTCCGGCCCGCCCATGACTTAGTGGGCCATAGCCTGATCTGCAAGCCAGTTCATCCTAGCCAACCAGGCCACAGGCCATCATGGTTCCCTCGGCCTGGCCCATTAATATGCCTGATATTTAGTAAGGCAATCATAACGAGTAGTAGAGCTCATCTATGTGAATACCAAGAATCTCATTAATGAAGTCACTAGTGAAGTCGATGTCTACACCTTGAATTTTGAAAAACATATAGGTTTCATTATGAATTATGTGACGTTTATGGTTGTAATAAAAAAAGTCTTACATTTATAGTACTTGCACTGTAAGACTCGATAAGCAAGGGTTACCACACTTAATAAATAAAAAATTGAATAAGATTATTTTTTAAAAATCAATCTAAGTAAGCATAAGAAATGATGCAATTTTTGTGAAACTTACCTAAATCATAATCAAGAAATTGAACAGAGTGAATGTTGAAGTACTCATCCTCGTAATTAGGTGGAAGTGACGGCAGAGGAGGAGAAGGGGATATGAGATTTGGAGGTTCCTATACCTTTAGCAGGAGTCCTAGAATTACGAGAACAAAGGCTCTCTAGATGTAGTTAATTATGGAGTATCGCTGACTCTTAACGATAGGAATACGGAGCAAGAGAAACTGGAAGATTATAGAAGGAGACCTATAAAGGCTATAAGATCGATATAAGAGAACGGGTACCAATATTTATGAAGGATCAAAGACGTGGAAGAAAAGTCACCTCGATAAATTTTAAAGTACTAATGCCAATCCACATCAATCTAAAAAGTCTACTTCTATTTTTTAAATTTCTCAAAAAAAAGTCTACTTCATTAAAATACTAATGCCAATCCACATCAATCTAAAATGTCTACTTCATTAATGAAAAATTTTAATTTAAAATGTCAAAAACTAAGAAGTCAAAATGGAATTAATTTAAGATGAAATGATCAAAATAAACAAACTTAGGCAATAAAGAGTTAAATTTTGAAAAGTTGAATGAATATAAAGGAGATAGTAATAGGTTAAAATGGAGAGATTAGAGTGATGGAAAATGGTACAATGAATCATGGAGATTTTCAGAGGCATAGATGAAGGTTTTTGATGAGATAGACGAGGAAGAGGAAAAAAGGGTGTTTAAAAATGACTATATTGGTCAAACCTATAATCGCATTGGTCTACCAATGTAATGTGCAGGTAGATCGATGTAATTGACTAAACATTTAATAACTTAACAGTATATATGACAAATGACTAATGTAATGTGCAGGTAGACGATGTAATTGACTGAACATTTAATAACTTAACAAATGACGAACGATAGGAGATCACTATTTCTTCTTCAAACTTTCTACCTTCATCAAGCTTCATTAGGTTTATTCCTAAGCATATTCTTGCGTAACTTCATCTTTTCAGTGCTACAATACGCTAATCTGGGCATATTAAGGTACCTAGTCAGCTTTCCATAATACAAACACATATTTTAAGTGGACCAATGCTCCAAAAAATAAATTATAAAAGTTAGCTCATATTGGAATTTTTCTCATCATTTGTTTTACTAACATCATCCCAAGTACACCAACTGGTTCCAAAATAATGTCGGTTTAATTTCACTTTCTAAAATATCATTTTAATTTTGACTTTCTTAAAGACAAGATAATGGCCAAAACTAGTAACTTTTCATTGAATAACTGATTGTTAAATAAGTCACCTGCAACATGAGTAAATCACCTAAAGAAAAGTCCCGGAGACCAGTCATGTTAAGGAAGCTGACCTGAAATTCAACATTAATATGTTTCAAAACACATAATCATTACTCTGAAGACAACATATCCACTCAATTTATTAGATAAAAAAAGTCTACCCCATCAGCTCCATCTTTATAGTATTGACCAGCAAGCTCCACCGGCTTGCCAAGGTTTCTAACCTGCAGAGGTTTGCTCCCATATAAAGCAGTTGTTGATTTTACAAGATGATCCGAAACAAAAACAAATCAGACACCAATTTGGTGATGTTTTTGAATGGCATGAATTAAAATTTTTATGTCAAGATATTAATCTATCGTATAAAGGACATGCTGCCATAAGAAATCAGCTCTTACATGACCAAGGGTATTTCAGTTCAATGATTTAGATAACCATTTTAAGATGTAAAAGATAGTATTTTGAATTTTATATTGGTATTCCTATGCATACAAATAAATTGGAGTCTCTGAAAAGACAATGCTGTCAGTAAATAAGATGATTATCAAGAAGTACAAGTGAAATAAAACTTGAACGGCAAAAGTTAGATGCCCCTTCTACGTCAATCTTTCATAAATTTTCTTGACATCTCAACTCTGTTTTAGAGATGCAGTGCCCCTAGCCATAATCTAGCCTTAAGAGACATATTAATATGTAGTACCATAGGAAGTTGCATTCTTTGACAAACCTCAGTCTCTTGTGTATGTTCTCTCACATCATATTGGTCTCCTTTGGTTACTACAAGACCTCCTTTATCATTTGTTCTCACATCAAGACAAGCAATTACCTGAAAGGAAGCAGTATGCATGAGTAGCATAACTTTCAGCACGATTGTTATATACAATGCTTTAAAAGTACAACTCTAAAACCAGAGATCACTATTTATACTGATGCACCGTTCATATCATAAAAATCCTGCACAAATTTGGAAAAAAAAAAGGGTCAATGATGCATTACCCTCTTTGCAAGTTTGGATGCCTTCCCTTCAGGAGGCCTCTGTGTTCAACCCAAGTTACCATTTCATTAGATAAGGAAACAAAGAAAAATAAAAGCTGCATAAGTTTTAGGGTTAAAACGGCTACCTTTACTGTCTTAGGTTTCAAAAACCTCCTGAGTACAGAAAGCCCAACATCGGTAAAGAAATAATATGATTATCAGCAAATTGGTTAAAAGATCAGTAAATTACATAAACAATTTACGGAAATCAATGAGAACCGACAATCTCTTGCACATCTCTTTATATGACTTGAAGATTACAAGTGCAAAATATTGCAAGGAATTGTCATTTTTTATTGCTAGCGGAGAAAGGCTGAAATTTAACATTTCAAAAGAGAAGAAACAACAGAGCAAGGTTGACAGTTTCTTACCTCCACTCTTCTCCGGATGGAACTGTACTGCATAAACATTACCCTTTCTGACAGATGCTATAAACTTATTGCCATAATTGCAGGTGGAAGAAACCCACTCTTGATTTTCATGTGACTTGAAAAGAACAAACAACAAAACGTAGTCATCATGATTCCACAAATCAAAGATCACCTAAAGATGCACGTGTTGCTTTTGGTGGTTGACCAAGTAACAACTGTAGTTTTTCTATTATTGATTAATAAGTAATTGGTTGCAAAAGAAAACCGCTCTTATGTTAAAAAAAAATGTTCCAAATAGTCCTGAAAATTCTTCCTCCCATTAGACCATTTGTATCTAAATACATTACGATCACAATTCAAGGATATCTCAGTTAAAAAAAGAATCATAAAAGGATTGAACCATTACTTGGTAATATCAAAGTCCAAAGATATATGAATTATTCCATGTTTGACCAGTCAACCGGACAACTAATCTGTATCTTTTACGCTTCCCACATTTTTTTATAACTCGCTGTTATGTCTTTTATTTTGGACAAGACTTTCACAAGTACGATGAAATTTGGGAAAATTGACCCTAATATCACCATAAAAAGGGATGAAGGAAAAGAAAACTTACAGGCATTGCACGGTAAGATTAAACAAAATATACATGGCGATTGCCAATATCATCCAAAATTCCAAATTCGTTATTAATGCGCAAAGCATTCCAACCAATATAGGGTACTCTAACACCATTTGATGAGTCAAAACGCCCCCACTACACCAGGTATCAAACCCAGACCACTAACTGAGAAAAACATAAGACACGAAAGTTCTATTCATATTCAACATTAAGATATAAAGAAAAAAGAGAGCTATTTACATTGACATGTCTTTCCTAATGTAACAAAAACTAACCTGGACCATTCTCCTCGCCGGCCTCAAAGAGCAACTGAAGCCCGAGACAAACGCCTAAAAAGGGGCGATCATTCTTAATATAAGTACACAATTCCTTTGCCAACTTGCGCAAAGTAAACAGTTTAGGAACTAAAACACCCAAAAAAAACAAATCTTTGGCTGAAGAACTCAACAATATAACCACAATTCATTCCTTTCGATAATAATTACTAAAAAAACATTTATGAGAAGCAAACCTTCTCTCTTTGAGGACATCCATAGAAGCTGCAAAAGCCCCGACAGTGGAGAAAATCAGACGGCTCGCTTTTGAAATATCCCTTGGCGATTTTACCTTATCGCAAATATAGAGGTATGCGAGTAATCCATATGACAAAAGGTAAGAGAAAACCAAAAACTTACGTCTTCGATGTGGAAGCCTAGAGAGTGAATTGCATTTCTCATGGTACGCACATTGCCGGCGCCGTAGTCAAGTAAAGTGACAGCTACAAAAAAAATTAATGAACAATAAATGAAGAGAAAGAGAACAAAAACTAATGACAGAGTGAGAGACACGAACGGGGATCGATAGGAGAGGAGGCGCGAATGGAGATGTTCGGCTGCGGTTTGTGTCAAAATGACAATAAAACTAACGTTCCATAGATCGCCATCGCCGTCGCGCACCCTGTGGAGACCAAAACCCTAATCTTTGGAAGACTCCAGCGAGGACACCCTCTCTCACGTTGTCCATATTCTTTCCACGTGGTTCCAAAACCCCAATCTTTCGAAGACTCCAGCGAGGACACCCACTCTCACGCTGTCCCTTCATATTCTTTCCACGTGGTTTGCAAATATTTGTACAATAAGGTATATAAGATTTAAATTTATTATAAGATTATTTCAAGATGCATATATGTTGTTACTTTAAATAAGAAATAAACTAACTAGAAAAAATTTTAAAGAGTGACTGATAGATTCGCTAAGAGAGAAGAGTAAGTAAAGGATAGCCAATATTAGGCACAGAAAAAAATTGATACAAATAAGGAAAAGAACAAACACAAGATTGAGATGAATTCGCCCAAAGTTAGAAGAATCCAATTCACCTCAAATAAAAAAATTCGCACATCCATGACAATTGCAAAAGCCCTAACATCGGGGAAAATCAGAAAGCTTTCAAATATCCCTTATCATTTGATGAGTCAAAACGCCCCACTACATTAAGCATCAAACCAAGACCACTAATTGAGAAAAGCATAAGACACGAAAGTTCTATTGATTTTCAACATTAAGATTAGACAAAAAAAAAGCTATTTACATTGATATGTCCTTTCTAATGTAACAAAAACAAACCTGGACAATTCTCCTCGCTGGCTTCAAAGAGCAACTGAACTCCGAGACAAATGCCTAAAAACAAAGTGACCAGTCTCAATATAAGTACACAATGCCTTTGCCGTCCTGCGCAAAGTAAACAGTTTGGGAACTAAAACGTCCGAAAAGAACAAATCTTTGGCTGAAGAACTCAGCAATATAACCACAATTCATTCCTCTCGATAATAATTACTAAAAAAACTTTTATGAGAAGCAAACCTTCTCTCTTTGAGGACATCCATAGCAGCTGCAAAATCCCTAACACTGGGAAAATCAAACAGCTCGCTTTTGAAATATCCCTTGGCGATTTTACCTGATCGCAAATGTTAAAGAACGAAAAAATTTTGTTCAACACGTACTGGCCCACGGTTAAAATTTGAAAAGTTGAATGAATATAAAGTAGATAGTAGTAGGTCAAAATGGAGAGATTAGAGTGATGGAAAATGGCATAATGAATCATGGTGATAGGTTTTTGATGAGATAGACGAGGGAGAGGGAAAAAGGGTGTTTAAAAATGACCATATTGGTCAAACCTTTAATCGCATTGGCCGACTAATGTAATATGCACGTAGACCGATATAATTGACAAAACATTTAATAACTTAACAGTATATATAACAAATGACCAATGTAATGTGCAGGTAGACGGTGTACGTAATTGACTAAACATTAATAACTTAACAGTATATATGACAAACGACCAATGTAATGTGCAGGTAGTCGATGTAATTGACTAAACATTTAATAATTTAACAAATGACCAATGATAGTGGAGATTACTATTTCTTCCAACTTTCTATCTTCATCAAGCTTTATTAGGTTTATTCCTAAGCATATTCTTGCGTAACTCCATCTCTTCAGTGCTACAGGACGCTAATCTAGGCATATTAAGGTACCTGGTGTGTTTTCCACAATACAAGCACAATTTTAAGTGGACTAGTGCTCCAAAACATAAATTATAAAAATTAGCTTACATTGAAATTCTCCTCATCATCTGTTTTACTAACGTCATCCCAAGTACTCCAATTAGTTCCAAAATAATGTCGTTTTAGTTAATATGTTAATATGTTAATTTCAGGTTAAGTTAGATAAGAACGAAAGTTACCTTAACTCTAGATTTCTACTTCTATAACATTTTAAGTTTACCTTATATATGCTACCTCAAGCACTTTCATCAAATTTGCTTCACAATTTAATTTGAATATAAACATATCTTCCTCATTCATGTATGTTTTCTTCAATCCAATCTTGCTCCAATTAGAGAAAGCACAAGTTTGCATTCAAGGGGAGACAAATCCCTCACCAATAAACCAACAACTGCCTTACCATTGTTGTTGCGAGGGAAAAAAATTTTAACTTTTGAAAAGTTAATTTATCACCTATTAATTAAATCCATGTGAGTTTAGAATTAGAGTCAGAGGAATAGGTAACAAAGGACGAAGCATTGGAAAAGACTATCTGCGAATAGCCACTTGGCTTTGGTACCAGAACAAGGTTTAGAGTCAGAGAGCTGGAGGAGTTGGATGAAATTAAAGGGGGGTTGGCAAGGAAGATGCTGGCAGGGGAAGCAAAGGAAGTAGAGATGAGCTTGTTGGAGATGATTCGAGTCCGCCACGACCACAAGAAGAAGCCTTTGGCGGTGAGGGTTGAGGAAAAAGTAGCTTCTTAGCAGCTTACTTGATTGTGGCAATGTACCTGGCAAATAACTAAGGCAATAAGTTTGAAAAAGCTAGAAGGGTTCAAAGACACCTTTCTCTATCAAATTTGACCAGATCTAATCTTATATTATAACTAGAAAGTATTAGCATTCATATTTCCTCACGATTTAAAAGTAATAAGTATATTAATAGAATAAGGACTTTACATGCATCATTACATGTAATTACAAATATAAACCCCCGGAATAGATAGAACCATCTACATTTTCTGGCAACACTTAAACCAACTTTAAATACAAATAAAAGGTACAAAGGCAAGACTATGGACGTCTTTATCAGAAGTTCATAAGGACAGGTTATGTAGGAAAGAAGAGAAATCATTCAGGGCATTAGCATACATCATTCCAATATTGAAGATTTTTCCCTTTTATTGTTGGTTCTCGCAAATAATGTGTAATTGAAAAGAAATAGGTGAAGAGAAATATGGATTTTAAAGCATTTCAAACTGGATAAAACACAACCTGGTTTCCTTAAACTCTGGATATCAGTTCAATGCTCGTCTTTCCAGTCCTAACCTCAAGAATAATCAAAAGCTATTACAAAGGATAGACTAGCAATAAAACATGAAAAGATAGCAAATCTGCTCCAATTAGCTAGCGGCATTCATACTTTAGTTCTTAAATATTCTTCTACAGCATAGACAGCATCACTTCCAATAGAGACCTCATCTGCCCCAGACCTGAAATATTCTGAAGCTACTTCCAAACTAGAATAGTACCTAAATGAGAACTGAAAATAATCAAGATTGATCAAAGACTAAAGAGTTTGAGAAAAACCCAAGCTAATGACCAATATGCCAGCCAAACTGTAAAATAAGTGCAAGATTGGTCTATGGTACGATGGAAGAATCAAACCTTCCATTTCCATCCGTAAAACCTCTGATCCCACCTCCCTCAGTCAATGGTACAAAAACATTTTTGGAAGTGTGTCTCAAAACCTGCACAGCCATAGCAATGGAAAAAGATGAGATATATGCTAAGACATCTCAAGGAAACCAAAAGCAAATGTCCAAAACTAGTTATTTTTCACTGAATAACTGATTGTTAAATAAGATACCTGCAATATGGGGAAATCACCTAAAGGAAAGTCCTGGAAACCAGTAATGTTCAGGAAGCTGACCTGAAATTCAACATCAATATGTTTCAAAACATAGAATCATTACTCTGAAGACAACATAACCACTCAATTTACTAGATAAAAGAGGTCTGCCTCATTAGCTCCATCTTTATAGTACTGACCAGCAAGCTCCACTGGCTTGCCAAGGTTTCTAACCTGCATAGGTTTGCACCCATGTAAAGCAGTTGTTGATTTTACAAAATGATCCGAAACAAAAACAAATCACACTGATTTGGTGAACATGTTTTTGAATTGCATAAATTAATATTTTAAATTCAGCCCTAAAATATAATTTAGAACCTATAGAATCAGAATGTAAAACAGACTCAACGTTTTCTTCATTATATCAATATGATCTCCAAACTTCAGAATCAACAACTGAGAAGTAAAAACTCAATTAGAAGGAAGTACATAAATCTGATCAAGGATTTCTTAAAAATCTAGCTAAAGAAAGAAAACAGTTACAACTTAAAGTACAAAAACTCAATGGACATAGACTGATGAAGATACACAAATTGTAAAAGCCTTAAAAAATCTTTGTAAAGATTTACCAGCATTATATAATTATATAACAATAGTCAGAAATGTATCAAAACTTTTACTCAAAACTCATAATTTTCTTATATTTATTAATGCTTCTGCAAATACTCTTTAGACATTTCAAACTATTGTTAATAATCATACAACTTTATATTATCAAGAAAAAGAAGAAGTAAAACAACTTTATAAACGTTTTCATAACCATTATCAAACTCATATATGAATAACTATTGTACTATCTGTACTCAAATAAACACTGAAATTATGTATTTTGAAAGCTTAGTCTCTCAATACAAAACTGAAAAAGATTATTATGAAGAACGATACAATTATTTACAATTTCTCATTAATAATAATTGATTACTACCTATTAAAGAAAAACTTGATGTAGTGATCTCGCCTCGCATATATACAAATTGGCATCAGCAACGACATATATCCTCCTATTGATGACCCTCCAAAATATAAATTTGATTGGGATCTCATTAATCAGTTTAATCTTTACTGTCTCCAAGGGGTCTGTCAACAATGTCTCAAAATTACTGAGGAATCAGTAATCAAATTGAACTACAGAGGAGTCTATATGATAATGACCTCTGCATACAAAACACCCATCTCCAATGACTCTTGCCAACTTATAAAACAGTTTGAAGCATCTTTTTCAACAGTTTCTGGAATATTCAATGACTTATCAAATCAATGAAAGCAAGCCATCTGTCAACAATTACGACAACACTCACAACACCAATGCAATTATTGTCCTTCCACATCACAAACAGAAAAAGCAGACAGAGATGATACTTCTGATTAAATTATATGATTTTGAATCATCTGCCCCACGACTATCTTTATCTGAAAAACAAAACATCAAAAGAAAAGTTTCTATTAAGATCACAATCTTTAAGACTAGAAAAACCTATTAGATTTACTGAACTAGGAATCATATTAGACAAATCCATTAGAATTACTGAACCACAAATAACCACTGAAAAAGAAGAACGAGAACAAAAATTACACATAGGTCAGGAACTAATTACAATTAAAAATCAACTTAACGAATTAACCGAACATCTTAAAAATATGTTATGAGTCTTACTAAACAATTATCTAAATTATTAGACAAACAAACAAATATTGAAATTCAATTAAAGAAATAATTAATATAACACAACCTTTAATAGAAAATAGCCAAATTTTACACTGTCATCAAAAACCAATGAATTTAGTGAAATTCAAAAAAACAATACAAAAGAATTATGAAAAATTGTGCAAAATATTATACCCAATAAATGAAAAACTTGATAAAATATTAAAATTAGAAGAATATATTGGGATCTCATTGATCAGTTTAATCTTCACTGTCTCGAAGGGTCTATCAACAATGTCTCAAAATTACTCAGGAATTAGTAATCAAATTGAACTAAAGAGGAGTCAATATGATAATGACCTCTGCATAAAAAACACCCATCTCCAATGACTCATACCAACTTATAAAACAGTTTGAAACATCCTTTAATTTATAAAGGATCAAGGAACGACCTATAAGAAAAGTCAACTCGATAAATTTTAAAATACTAACGCCCTTAACTCTAATCCACCATCAATCTAAAAAATCTACTTCATTAATGAAAAATTTTAATTTAAAATGTCAAAAACTATGCAAAGTTGTCTAAGAAGTCAAAATGGGATTAATTTAAGATGAAATGATCAAAATAAATAAAACCTTTAATTATTAAAAAAAAATTGCTAAGATATTTTCAATTTGATAGAAAAATACTCAATTTTATCATTGTGCCAAAGTTAAAGATTTCAATTTATAGCATGAGGGAACAAATTTAGTCAAAATAAAGTAAGAGAATACTTCAAATATTCTTATAATTGCATTAAACAACATCAATTATACAACAGTTAACTCGTATTGGCATTCTCATCATCATCTATTTCACCAACATCATCCCAGGTACCCCAATTGGTTCAACACAGGAGGAGACAACATTTCATTTCATAAGACATTTTTTCCTCTCTTTTTGTGCATGGAAAAGATAAATGAAGACAATCCTTAGAAAGACTTAATTGCAGATTGGAGGATGATTTTAAGTTCAGCAAAGGTAGGAGATTATGATGAGAAACAATTGGAACACAGTACCTCAAGCTCCAAACCTCTGCTAAGGGGAGTGGCGCTCTAGAATATTCAAATTCAAAGAGTTCGTATTTTTTTTAAAAGCTACAACATCATTATTCACTTGAATAGGTCCAATGGCACATTAAATCTTCTGTTTTAATTGAAGATAGAATCAAAATATATAGTAGCTCAAGTGACAAACTGCAAAGCTGACAATGGTAAACATGTAGAAATTATCCTTACCCTAGTTAGTTACTCGAATAGCATTGGGACTTCTGAGATAAAAGCTACAACACCATTATTCACCTGAATAGGTCCTAATGGCACATTAAATCTTCTGTTTTAATTGAAGATAGAATCAAAATATTTAGGAGCTCAAGTGACAAACTGAGAAGCTGACAATGGTAAACATGTAGAAATTATCCTTACCATGGTTAGTTACTCAAATATCATTGAACTCCACATCATTGGGACTTCTGATATAAACTCTACGAGGGTCTATACTTACAACCACTGCCTAAAGTAAATTGAGACAAGTCAACAGATAGTTCCATCTCCATTTTCTGGCCACACTTAAACCAACTTTAAATACAAATAAAAAGGTGCAAAGGCAAGACTATCGACGTATTTGTTAGAAGTTCATAAGGACAGGTTATGGAGGAAAGAAGAGAAATCATTCAGGGCATTAGCATACATCATTCCAATATTGAAGAATTTTCCCTTTTATTGTTGTTTCTTGCAAATAATGTGTAAGGGAAGAGAAATATTGATTTTAAAGCATTTCAAACTGTATAAAATACAACCTGGTTTCCACAAACTCTAGTTATCAGTTCAATGCTGGTCTTCCCAGTCTTAACCTTCAAGAATAATCAAAAGCTATTACAAAAGATAGACTAGCAATAAAACATGAAAAGGCAGCATATCTGTTCCAATTAGCTAGCGGCATTCATACCTTAGTTCTTAAATATTCTTCTGCAGCATAGACAGCATCACTCCCAACAGAGACCTTATCTACCCCAGACCTGAAATATTCTGAAGCTACTTCCAAACTAGAATAGTACCTAAATGAAAACTGAAAATAATTAAGTTTGATCAAAGACTAAAGAGTTTGAGAAAAACATATGCCAGCTAAACTGTAAAATAAGTGCAAGATTGGTCTATGGTACAAGGGAAGAATCAAACCTTCCATTTCCATCCGTAAAATCTCTGATCCCACCTCCCACAGTCAATCGTAGAAAAACATTTTCTGAAGTGTATCTCAAAACCTGCACAGCCATAGCAATGAAAAAAGATGAGATATCTAACAAGCCATCTCAAGGAAACCAAAGGCAAATGGCCAAAACTAGTAATTTTTAATTGAATAACTGATTGTTAAACGTCACTTGCAACATGGGTAAACCACCTAAAGGAAAGTCCCGAAAACCAGTCATGTTCAGGAAGCTGACCTAAAATTCAACATCAATATGTTTCAAAACACACAGAATCAATACTCTGAAGACAACATAGCCACTCAATTTATTAGATAAAAAAAGTCTACCTCATCAGCTCCATCTTTATAGTAATGACCAGCAAGCTCCACTGGCTTGCCAAGGTTTTTAACCTGCAGAGGTTTGCACCCACGTAAAGCAGTTGACTTTACAAAATGATCCGAGACAAAAACAAATCACACTGATTTGGTGAAGATGTTTTTGAATTGCATGAATTAAAATTTTTATGCCAAGATATTAATCTATCATATAAAGGACACGCCACCATAAGAAATTAGCTCTTACATGACCAAGGGTATTTCAGTTCAATGATTTAGAAAACCATTTTAAGATGTAAAAGCTAGTTCTTTGGATCTTATATTGGTATTCCCATGCATACAAATAAATGGGAGCCTCTGAAAAGACAACGCTGCCAGTAAATAAGATGAATATCAAGATGCTAAAGTGAAATAAAATTTGAACGGCATACATTAGATGCCCCCTTCTACTTCAATCTTTCATAAATTTTCTTGACATCTCAACTCTCTTTTATAGATGCAATGCCTCTAGCTATAATTTAGCCTTAAGAGATATATTAATATGTACTACCATAAGAAGTTGCATTCTTTGACAAACCTCATTCTCTTGTGTATGTTCTCTCACATCATA
>JANIIA010009286.1:0-13826 GCA_027478495.1 Erythroxylum alaternifolium | reverse complement strand
AAAAGTAACTGGAAGAAAATTAAGTTATAAGTAAATACACTTGCTTTCCAGGGCACTATATTTACATAACTCCAACAACTCTGACATTTTGTGTGTTGACAAGTAGGAGCCTTTCTTACTTAATACAACTACTGATAATTCCTTAATAGCTTCCTTATTTTCTTCCTACTTTTATTTAACTTCTAGATCATCTCCACTTTGTAAAATTATTATATCCACGTGGTCCCTCAAATTTGGCTTAGTTTATTTATATAAAATGCCTAGCCCTTTGATTTTATGAAGAGCAACCTCATTTGAAATAATGCATTTCAAAATGACATCAAGATGTTAACAATGTTTTCAATTTTGTAGTTTTAGAAATTTAGATAAAGCGTGATCGTTCCTTGTAAAGTCATAATAACTGATCTACTATGGATTATAAATATTCTTATATGGGGTGTTTTGAGACCAATTCTGTAGTGCTCCCACATATAGGCTAGTGCCTAACATTCAGATTAAGATGCTTACCCCTACAAATGTTTTAAGGTTGTTTCTAAATGCAAATTAGGAGCTCCCACATGTTTGTTGCCTAGAATTTACGAATAGGGCATAATTTTCCATGAATGTCAGTTGAGCTTTTACATATATGTCACATGCCTTTCATTCTAAGTGACCAAAGTTGCCTTAAATGATGACATACTATAATCCCTTTGAGAATATTATCCTCTCCATCCTTTCATTGTGTTTGGCGGTTGTAATGATGATTACCCAAATCCTAAAAATAAGCCACAAATATAAGATTAAGAGAGTTATAAAGGAAAAAAACTACCTAAAAATGACTAGATTAATAAAAATAAGGTTTTTTCATATTATAGCCTTTGAAAATAGTGCCAAAAAATTGATAACTAAGATCCCTACCATATTGATCTCAAAGATAAGTACACCTATTAAACTATACTATAGTGATTATGAATATTGAGGGTCGATCCCCTAGGTACAATAAATACTAGTAGTTACCTATTTTCAATTATCTAACTAACAAACTAAGATTAATCAAATCAAATAATAGTACCTAGTTAATGAATCCAATTAAGATTTCTTAACCATTCATAAAAGATCATTATCATGAAAATTTCTATTTTATGTTAATACCTTTCCTAAGGCTATTAACACCTAACCCTCAATTGATTAACTAAAATCTCTTGCTAGTTAAATCTCCTAAGATTGCATTAATCAACTTGTGAATTTTACTACTAGGTTTGACTATAATCTAGAGGATTTATGTCAACCTATCTCTAGGTTCACATATAACTCTTTCCAATTATGGTAAACCTATTTATACAAAAGGATTTATCAATCTAAATTATATGAAATCATACACTAAAATAATATCCCAAACATGTTAATTCAAGAATTAAAACATATAATTGAATTGCAATGAATTAATAGTCAAATTAAAGAATTAATTCACATGGTCCATCACAACTTAGGTTTCATCATACCTAGGCATTAAAAAGTTCCCAATACTTAAATCATTGCTTTTCCCTAAGCAAAACTAAAACTACAAAAAAAATAAAACATAAAACACGCATAATCATAAAGTCACAAAATCATGCAATAATAGTAAAATGAAATCAAATCTCCTGAAATTAACGTAGCCACAAACATCAATCACTCAAAAAGTTTCAACATACAACTTATTCATTCATGTTCAAGTGTCTTATCTTAAATACACATATCAACTAAAATATTAAAACCCCCTGTAAGTTTGCACTCATTCTTATTTACCAATTAAAGATGTAAGCCATCACTAAATACCTACTCATGGAATTTTTTGACATTTAACAAGAAGATCAATAGGTTCACTTTTCTTAATAACACCATATTTTTAGATTTTATTTAAGGATAACCTAGTCTTTTAATGCGAAGGCAAGCAACTTGTCATGAATGTCCCCCAGTTACTCAACTAAGTTACGTTTTTATCAAGCTTGGCTAGAGTGTCATTCTAGCCTTTTTAAAAAGAAGAGAAGCAATTTATAATGAATGCCACTAGTTACTTAACTATATCACAACTCACAACTAGCTACCAACTCTATTCTTAACCCAATTTAAAAAAAAAGGGCCTGCGGAATATGACATTTATTAAACACTTTTTTAAATTTATTTCCTATCCTACATCATTTCTTCCTAGTCAATCACTCCCATTAATGGCTACTAATGATGCCTACAAATTTAGAAGAATTTAATTATAAATGCATATAAAAAAGTTTCATAAAATGAAAGAATAAATTCAATATTATAATCAATATACCTATTCACCTCAAAAAAACTTAGAGTACAAATTTCACAAGCTAATGTTTCTTCACAATTAAATGATCATGTTCATAGATAATATAATTCCTTTCAATTTCATGCCATTGACACATTCACACAATGAAATCATCATTCAACGAAAAATTTTCACAATGCTAGCATAATAAAAAACTAACACAATGCAAATGGAAAGTCACATACAAATGATATGTAAATTGACTATATGTACCCAAACTTAAACAATACATTATCCTCAATGTGGAAATTAATACATAATTAAAAATAAACTCATAAAAATAATGTAAAAATACAAATAAAAGAAATAAAAGATAAGGGTGAGAATACTTATGACAATGGTGATGGTTATGTTGTCGAAGAAGGAACTTAGATGCCTTCATGCTATGAACATCTTTCAATCAAAATTATTGGAAAATCATAAAAAAAGGCAACAACCACACACAAAATTACAACAAAAAAATAAAACAAAACATGCTAAATTTAAGTTCACTAACTTGACCATTTCAACTTAAATTTTTAATCAACTCCTCTTTTGAATTTTAAGGTCCTGGACATCATCGCATTAGGAGTTGTGATTCATAAATTCTAAAATTTTTCATCCCATGTCTCTAATTCTCTTTATAAGTGTTTCCACTACCCTCTTTTCTTTTTCCATGTAAATTTTATTCTAGAATGGATGGTTTTTCAATGGGATGTCTTATGGGTGCTTTTGTACTTACTAATGATTTATGTCTTGATTTATCAACCAATTCCTCCTCTGCTAGTTCTTTACAATCTTTCATATATTCAACATCATTATATTCTTTATGGCTCTTATTAGTGCATCGTAATGCTAGTCAAAATACATAAGACTACTACTATGGCAGTGGTGAGTCTATGTCGATCCTATAGACAGTGTGTGTAAAGTTATTGAAATGAAATGCTTCCGTACTTACTAATGATTTATGTCTTAATTTATCGACCAATTCCTCCTCCACTTGTTCTTTACAATCTTTCATATATTCAACATCATTATATTCTTTATGGCTCTTGTTAGCGCATCGTAATGCTAGTCAAAATACATAAGGCTACTACTATAGTAGTGATGAGTCTATATCGATCCTATAGACAGTGTGTGTAAAGTTATTGAAATGAAATTAATTAGTATTTAGGTTTAGGGGGTTTTGGTTTATCAAGCAAGAAAATAAAATGAAACTAAAATAATCAAAAATTAACAAAAACATGAAAAATAATTAAAAAAGATAAATACGTTAGGGACTCGATTCTTTGTTTCAATCTCAGCCTACACCTAATTAAAAATATTTCACTAATTTGTTGTTCTCAAACATCTCTAAGCAACTATCAATCGTGGGTTACTAATTAACCCGAGTTTTCCCTTAGGTATTGTTTAATTAATATATGAATATTCATTAAACCTAACTACCAAATAACCTAAAATACGATCTCTAGATTCAATTAAGTAGTAGCATTATGAATTAGAAAAACTGATTAATCAAGGTAATAACCACAGACAAAGCCTCATTTAACCTCGTGATGTGACCCTTAATGATTACGAACCATTAGTTGCTATAAATGAATTTTAAATATAACAATTACAGATTATATTAAAATTCTAGCAATGAGTTTGTAATAAAACTATCCAATGAACACATTCAAATCATCTTTTCATAATACCTAATGGGTTCATGCACAAATAATTAAACTATAACGATAACACAATCATCCATACACGAAACCCAAATCCATATGCATATGATAACACAATCAATTTCTAAGGAGAAAAAGAAACAATAAAAAAAGTGAAGGACTGCTTAACCAGGTTATCGACATTGATGTTGTGTCTAAACCAGTGTTAGGAAGCAATCCCTCCATGTGTCTGTTTAGGTTGAGAGTTTTGCCCCTTCTCTTTATTGAGAGCTTTCTATGTGTTTTGCTCTAACTTTGCTGCCATTTTACTGCTCCTCCCAACAGTTTCTTGGATGTCTTATTTTAGACTAAATTTGTTTTCTTCTTTCTATAATTTTATTTTTCTTAATCCATTAAGACAAGTGAATGTTAATCTTCAAAAAGTGTCCCAATATCGTGCTTCTAACTAGCTTTAACTTCATTGCTTCCGAATTGTGCCTAAAATCACATATGAGTCAAAGTGAGTATCTTAAGCAGTTGTATATCATTAATCGCTAATGTTATGGAATAATTATACAATCAATTAAGCATATGTCAATTTCCCCCGCACTTAGCTTTTGATCGTCTTCGGGTAAAGCATCACAATTAAGCTCATAGACCCAAAAACATTTACTTAATTCCCATATTTTCCAAGAATACATAATCATAAACAAAGATTAATGACCTTTAAAAACATAGAAAGAACTTAAAATTTTTACTTATGATCAATCAACATTCAATACTTTTAAAATTTAAGCAATATAATGGTAGACTAAAAAAATGTGTTTAAACAAGATATATTCATGGGTACACTCAACACGATTCATGATCATGTCATTATATAACTTTGCATATCTTTTCATTTCTCCACCACTAAAATTCACATGAAAAATCATAAATCAAAGGACTTTTCAACGTTGTAATGTGGGTAAAGGTAAGGTGATATGTATTTTGGTCAATTAGCATGAAAGCTGTCAAAGTTAGTAAAATAAAAATAACACTCAAAATCATAAATCAAAGGACTTTTCAAAGTTGTAATGTGGGTAAAGGTAAGGTGAGATGTATTTTGGTCAAGTAGCATGAAAGCTATCAAAGCTAGTGAAATAAAAATAACACTCAATTATACTATCAAGTGGAAAAACCAACATTCACTCACAATTGAGTGCATCAACTATGATGAATGCAAAAACCATGTTTCCTAGCTCAAATTTATGTTCTCTCACCACAAACCACGTTAAGCCTATACCAATCCAAAGGGATCATTCATAAGGATTGATAATAATAATAATAATACATTGAAACTATAATGAGTAAACCTTTCAAGACAATATATACCTTATATCCAACATACACAAATAACCCATTCATTACAACTTTAAGAGGATGAAATGATTATGAATAATTTTAAAACATATTTGCATTTCTTCCTTGATAATTTTCTTTAAATTTTTTCTGTTTTCCTTTTCTTTTTTCTTTTCTCTCTCTTTTACTTTTTCTCCTTTTTTATAAAACATTAAAAGAAACTACATTAACATGGGCATTTCAATTATATGACAAAATAGCATCCCAATCATTATAACCAACCCACACATATATACACCCCTCACACTTAGAATTTTGCACATCTACAAACTAAACAATCACAAATGCTCCACTAGCTTTATGGCTTGACATTTGGTTAAGTTTAACACATATAATATGGTTTATACACAAAGAATAGGTAGATAAAGCTCAAGGGGGCTTAACAAGGGAAAAATCATGTCAATAGGATAATCTATATGGCTAATGTAGCTTATGTAACAAAGAATGCATAATCATCTCCATCTTAATGCATACAATAAAAATGTGGTATTGAATAGAAAATCAAAGAAAAATAAGGATGTACATGTCATAAAGCTCACACATGTAATAACCTATTTTCCATACGAAAGGTTAGGACATAGGATCCTAGACCATTGTATATGAGAAATAGCATTGAGAAATTAGGAGGTACATTGCATTCACATGAATATCATTAGCATGCATAAGTGAATTATGATATTTTACATGTTCCAAAGACTATATATGCACTCAATTGACATATTCCAAGGTATGAATGATTTAAAATGGTTATCATGTGAAATATGAATTTTTATGTCTTGAAATTTGTTTTATGGATTATAATTGGTGATTTAGAGTTTATTTTTTAAAATTAGGAGATTTATGAATATAGATGTATTTTTGGACTAGTAAAAATGCCAAGTGGCAAGAAAAATTGACACATGGTAATAGAAATAAATGACACGTGGCATAGGATTGATTGACTAATGGTTTAGGGGATTGGGTGATTAATGGATTAGAGATTGAGAGACAAATGGACTAAGCAATTAAATGACATTGGGTACTATAATAAGAAGACATTAACTTGGTTCTTTATATGGTAAGTGTCATGACAAGTGTTATGACACTCATCATGCTTTTAAACCACATAATTAACCCATGATACTCTCACCAACCCTCACCATCTTAATTTTTGTTATCATCCTTCACTTTGCCACTCCACATATTTCGTTGTCCTCATTTTGATAATAAAAACCCAACCTATTTGACCTTGAAAGTTTGATGATTGTGTAAGTGGAGGAGCTAGGTTTACTTGATGGTTTGAGAAGGTTTTTGACTTAAACAAGTAAGTAATATATTAATCTTCATAGCTTGTTTTAATAGAGATGTATATGATGATACTTTGAAATGGATTGATTTTGTGAAAATAGTATTTGATGTGTGCTGAAAATTGACAAATGATGAGATATATTCATGTTCTATTTTTGTGTAAATGATAAACAATAGATTATAAGTTATAATAAGGATGATTTTGAGTTGGGACTGAGGTGAATTTGAAGAGGAATTGAAGTAGAAATAATGAACTATGCATATGATGTTTTGGATTTAGTATGCATGGGTTAAAATCTGTAAAATTGGAAAGAGAAAAGGGAGTGAAATTTTCGAATGGCATAACCCATGATCGTGGGAATGCCTCCAAGATCGTGAGAAAGGTAATGAGAGTGAAATGTTATCTTTTAAGTGACTTTGAACTAATTAATGGTAAGATACTTTACCTTGGTGCATTTAGATTTGATTAAGGCTTAAAATGAACCTAGCTTGATGCTTGATTTATTGATAAAGTGTTTGATATGTTTAGGTTGTCGATTGAGGTTATAACTTAATAATGGATTGTTACATATCAAGTATCTAAAATTTGGAAATTTATAGTTGTTATAGGAAAGAAAGTGTTCTTATGATTGTAAAGGTAATCCAAGGATATGAGTAAGGTGTATTAGGTATGAATGAATAAAAATTTGGATACTGTGTGATTATAAAATGCTAGAAAAAGGATTGGAGAATGATGTTCGCTCAAGGTTACACGCACTAAGCTTAAGGTTACACGCACTAAAAAAAGGATTGGTGAATGATGTTCGCTCAAGGTTACACGCACTAAGTTTTACTAATTATAACCTTAGTAATTGCATAGTACCTAAGGTGTCGATCCTACGAGGAAGGGAACTAATCCTAAAATATAAAGGTAGCTAAGTTTGCAATTAACCTAATTAAACAACTAATGCAGAATTTAAATCAATCAATAATCCATATGAGAAATTAAAGTGCTAAATAGTAAACAAAATAACAAAATCACAGCCCAACCTAAAATTGACCTAGAAATTACCAAGGGAGAGAAAGGGGATTTTAATTTGAAACTAAGAACCCTAACCAATTGTATAATTATTGAATTAACGGGTCTAGATGGTCCTAGGGTGAATTACTCTCTGTTGAGTTATAATTCTTAATCCTAATTAGTAATCCCTAATTCAAATTATGGGAATTGCAATCTCCCAATCTGCAATTGATCCAAAACTTAAATTAGTTCTAAAATTTCCTATTAACCTATCAGGAATCTATACTCGATCTCTCATTACACGACTTTACTGGTTTGACTCAATTCTCTACCTATCGATTCACCGAACTCTCATTAGCCTAAATCAATGATTTTTACCCGACTCACCCTTTCAGTTTGTTGCCGAATTATTAAGAACATAATTAAAATCACAATCAACTCAATAAAAAAACACAATCGAATAAATTTTATTAATCTCAAGAGTCAAAATCTGAAATTAAGGATAAACGTAAACTCAATATTTACACAATGAATCTCAACACCTATCTCAATTCTATACATAAACAAAACTGAAATAAATGGAAATACTGTCAAGAAAGGATTCTCAAAGTGGCGACGGTGGGAAATTACCTATTTCGGGAAGTACTTCGCATCTAGCATGTCTCCGTGTTTCTCTTCCTTCGTCTCATTTCTCAATCTCTTGATTTCTCTCTAGGTCTCTCTTAGATTTGACGAAATTTTGCTCCTTTGGCATGACTCTTTTCACTTTCTAATGACCGCCAGCGACTATCTTGTAGTGTGTTATTTATTCTGTAGTAGCCCTAGGTCAAACGCAAGGTCAAAACTATCTGAAAAATCACTCAAAATTTAAGTTTTCATGTCAGCCCACTGCAAGGCACGATTGTGGCTGATGATTTATCCTTTTTGTTATGATCGTGGTCTAAAGTGCACGATTGTGGCTTGACTTAACGCTCTCTGTCACGATCGTGGCCCATAATGAACGATTATGGCCTTGCTGCTTCTGGCTCTTCCTTCTCTGTCACAATTGTGGCCACGATGCACGATCATGGCCTATTTCTTTTAGCCCAAAACTCTTCAAATGGTCATCGTTCTTGTCCATTTACCCTGCAATACTAACACACACATCAAGGTACCTCAAAAATATAATAATTAAGCTTAGGGATTCATACTAACCCATAATTAATACATAAGCACACACTTAACTCTCAATTTAATGCTAAATACTTACCAGATTACACCCTAAAACATCATGCAAAATGCAACTATCAACATCCCCACACTTAAACGTTTTCTTGTCCTCAAGCAAACAAAACAACAAAACACATAAAAATACATAACACTCAATGCAACAATGAGGCAATGGCTTTGACTTCATGAAATAACTTTAATCTTGGACATAATCATTCTAATTATGGCAAATCATTAAAAAACAAAATATTTGTCTAGGGGCTTTGAACTAAATATACAACTAAATCAAGGTCTAAGTGTTACTTAGTTACCCTTTTCAATTGTACACACACATTAATAAATCTTTGGTCCTTTGGACTTTGTAACTATTCTTAAGTATAATTCTATGAAAATTCAAGCTTATTACAAGTCCAGTAGGTGTTTAATTAAAACACTTTTTTTAAATTGAGATTTAGTCTTTTACTCGTAGGCAAACATTTGTGATGAATGTCGATCCGGCTACTCAACTAAGTCATTTATTAAACAACTTGGTTGAAACATCATTATAGCCTTTTTTACGCAAAGGCACACATTTGTGATGCGTGTCGATCTGGTTACTCAGCTACATCACATTTTCAACTGGCTACTAGCTCTATTCATAACACGAAGATTAGTGGAATAGTAATTTATTAAACTAACTTTTTTTCTTGTTATTTGTTTTCATGAAAAATATTAGTTAAGCTACTTAACCTAAAAGATCTCAATTTATGAATGAATGTGACAATCTAGAGAGTGCCAAATTTACTCAAATTATGTTGTATATTTATCCAAAGGCCCTCTATTTCACTAATTTTGCAGGCTAATGATTGTTCACAACTTGATAGACTATGTCCCAAAATTAAATAAATTTCACTCAATCTAAGCCATTTACACATTCACAAACTTCACACAATGTATCCTACTACTATCATACAATATGCAAAATTCACATATAAAAGAAAAACATAGAATCCTTCCCCACACTTGAACCACACATTGTCCTTAATGTAAGAAGGAAACACACACAACGTATACACAAAGGGTAAAGACAAAAACTTAAATGATAAAGAACAAATAAAATTAACAATAAAAATAAAAAATAAGCATAAAAATAAACGAAACAAAATAAAATTGAAGAAAATTTTAGGATAGACTTGGATCCTAGGGTGGCGGAGGTGATGATGGTATTGGAGGTGGGAGGCGCCCACCCTGTTCCTTCATAGTCACAGGCCACGATTATGGCCTGCCATGCTACGATCATGGCATGCGGCATACCACCATAAGCATTCTCAATCATAGGCCACAGCTTGTGGCCTACCGTGCCGCGACCTCGGTGTATCACCATAAGCATTCTTAATCGCAGGCCATGGTTGTGGCCAGTAGCTGTACTCAGGTTCTTCCTTGCTTTTTTCTAATTCCTTTCTCCTTCACTTCGAGATTCTTTTTCACTTCTTTTTATATGTATGCATATTCTTCCCCATGATTTTGAACTCTTATTCCTCTTTTTTCTTTTATTCAACCTAAACAGAAATACACCTAACTACGGAATTTAACTAATTAGGAAAAATTGAACACGAATCTAATTTTCCTATGGGTTGCCTCCCATGTATCACTTTTTTTAATGTCAATAGCTCGACACTAATTTTATGCTCAAGGCGGTTGGACTGAATGTTTCGATGGTGGCATCGCCATTAATCTCAGAGTCTGAACCTTCACTACCATATTGTAACTATCAACGTCCTTACGATTTTCTTTGCCTTGCTTTCTCCTCCGCGAGCGCTTCTTTTAGGAAGCATTACTAGGATCCTCTATGTCCTCCCATTTGCCTCTAGGTTCATGTTCCTTGAGATCCACTAGAGGTGAAGGAGCTCCGTTCTCTCTAACCATCACCTTGAAGGTCAATTTCTCCTTTCCAACTCGCAAAGTTAGTTCGCCCCTATTTATATCAATAACTGAGCGTGTAGTGTCCAAGAATGGTCTTTTAAGAATTATTGGGGTGTCCTTATCTTCACCAATGTCCAAAATATAGAAGTATGTCGAAAAGGTAAATTTACCAACCTTTACTGGCACATTTTCTATAATCCCTATCGGTCTGTGCAAAGTCCTGTTTGTCGTCTTAACTAAAAATTTAGTGAGCACTAACTCTCGTAACCACAGTTTAAGACTAAAAGTGTAGGGCATTATATTTATACTCGTGCCTAAATCTGCTAATACCCTGTCTATAATGATGTTGTTGTTACTACAAGAGATGAAAAAGTCCCCTAGATCATCTTTCTTCATAATGTTGGGGTTGTCCTCTAGTGGTTGGTCCTCAACCTTCTTCTTGATGGACTCTTGTAATTTGAGCTTTGACTGTATTTGGTCAGTCACTTCCTCGATCTAGTTATTTAAATTGATTCAATCGCAAGCTTAATCGAAATGTCTTTTTCAACATCTTGAACTTTTTCTAATTTTTACCATTTCCTATATTTGTGAAGTTTCTCCATCCTGAGTCTGAGTTTTTAACATGATATGGTTCTTTGGATTTGACTCGGTGTTACTTGGAAGAGTTCCAACATTCCAAGTCGACAATGCTTATGCTAACTGGCCCACTTGAACTTCTAAATTATGTATAGACGAAGCATAATTTTTCATAAGTTGCTCAAATTTCCTCTCGAGCCTCCTATGTGCTTCCTCCATACCTTCTATCTTATCCAACTTCGAATCTATCGAGCTAGTCTTATCTTGCTGAAAGTTCAATTGTCATTGAGGCCTGAACTACCCTCCATTATTGTTGTTCAAGCAGGAGAAGTTAGGGTGATTCTTCCACCCAGGATTATATGTGTTGGAGTATGATTATTACCCCCTCCACGTTTAAATTGGGACCCCATATAATTAATTTTCTCTAGGTTATCATCTCTTATCAGGTAGTAGTCTACCGCATCATGATCCAATTAGCAGTATAGCTCACACTTCAATTGCACAGCCTTTATCGTAGCTAAGGATGATGCCTTCATATTACTGAGTTGTCGCATCAAGTTGTCAAACTTAGCTTGTATTTCCATCATTTGATCGACAACGACAACTCCTTTTTGCTCCCTAAAGTTAGTAGATTGCCTACTACGTTCACTCGCCCATAAACAATTATTGCTGGCCATCTCCTCTATTAACTTCTCTGCTTCATCAACCGTCTTTCTCATTAATGATCCTCCTGACATTGCATCAATGTTGCCTTTGGTATGTGGGTTCACTCCTTTGTAGAATGTCTGCAGTAAGAATTCCTTCGGTAAGTTATGGTGTAGGCATCTCCTCTGCAGATCCTTGTAACGCTTCCACGCTTCATAAATAAACTCCCTGTCACCTTGTTAGAAATTTGTAATTTCCTTAATAATTTTAGTGGTCTTTGTTAACAGGAAGTATTTATCTAAAAAGGTACACACTAACTGTTCCCACATTGTAATGTTAGCAGAGCTCAGTGAATGATACCAAGCCTTCGCTCTATCCCTAACTATGAAAGAAAACAGTCTAATCCTCACTGCGTCTTCTAACATCTAGTGATATCGAAAAGTACCACAGATCTTGAGAAAACTCACGATGTGAGCATTTGGGTCTTCGTTTGCTAGTCCATAAAATTGGACGTTCTGCTCAAGCATATTTAAGAGGGCCGACTTAATTTCAAATGAGACTGCTTGAACCAGTGGTTTAGCCACTCCTTGGTTTGTAGGACTAAACCATGGTCTTATAAAATCTATGAGGATCCTTTGTTGTTGCTTATCAGGGATGACTTCTTGATCCGTGCTTCTTTGCAATTCCTCGTCCATTTGTGCTTTCTCGATCTCTTCTTCTTCTTCTCACCAAGCTTTCCTAAGGGTTTGTTCTAAACGAGTTATATCTAAATATAAAGTCTTCATTACACGACTCGAACCTCTCGTGACTCTCGTGTTCATACAAAAGCACGATTCCTAAATAAAACTAACGAAAAATGAAAACGAAGAAAAGAAAAAAATTTAAACTATTCTAATGCCTTAAACTATAGAACTAAGTTTCCTTCCCCAGCAACAGCATCAAAAACTTGTTCACTCAAGGATACACGTGCTAAGTTTTACTAATTATAACCTTGGTAATTAACACAAGCATACGGGTGGTTGGCGTATTACCTAAGGTTTCGATCCCACGAGGAAGGGAACTAATCCTAAAATCTAAAGGCAGCTAAGTTCACAATTAACCTAATTAAACAACTAATGCATGATTTAAATCAATCAATAATCAATATGAGAAATTAAGGTTCTAGAGAGTCAATAAAATAACAAAATTACAACCCAACCTAAAATTAACCTAGAAATTACTAAGGGAGAGAAAGGGGATTTTATAACCAATTATACAATTATTGAATTAACGGGTTTAGGCAGTCCTAGGGTGAATTACTCTCTCTCGAGTTATAATTTTTAACCCTAATTAGTAATCCCTAATTTAAATTATGGGAATTGCGATCTCTCAATCTGCAATTGGTCCAAAACCTAAATTAGTTCTAAAATAGCCTATTAACCTATCGGGAATCTTTGCTCGATCTCTCATTACACGGTTCTACCAGTTTGACTCAATTCTCTACCTATCGATTCACCTAACTCTAATTAGCCCAAATCGATGATTTTTTACCCAGCTCACCCTCTCAGTTTGTTGCTAAATTATTATGAATAGAACTAAAATCACAATCAACTCAATAAAAAACACATAATCAAATAAATTTTATTAATCTCAAGATTCAAAATCTGAAAGTGAGCATAAACGTAAACTCAACAATCACACAACGAATCTTAACACCTATCTCATTCTATATATAAATAAAACTGAAGTAAATGGAAATACTGTCAGGAACAGAATCTTGAAGAGATGATGGCAGGAAACCACCTGTTCTGGGAAGTACTTTATATCTAGCATGTCTCCGTGTTTCTCTTCCTTCGTCTCCTTTCTCAATCTCTTGATTTCTATCTAGGTC
>JANIIA010009275.1:0-13827 GCA_027478495.1 Erythroxylum alaternifolium | reverse complement strand
TTTAATTAAATATAATATAATTAATTAAGTAATAATAATAATTTAATTAATTATATTGTAATTATTTCATCGTAATTAAAAAATTAAAAATACACTTAAAATAAATATTGATACAATTGTAAAATAATCAATGAATTACATATTTTTGATCATATTATACTGGAAGAGCATTTTCGTCATTGACACTGTTTTTTGTTTTGTCCACTGCAACCAAACACATTTCTGTCCTTCAGACGAAGACAATTTTTTCTGTTCTGTCCATCACAACCAAACAGCTTACTGTCTCCAATTTTTGTTCTGTTCTGTCTCCAAATTTCTGTTCCGTTCCGTCTCTGCATATTAAAGACAGCAACCAAACGCAGTGTTAAGGTTGCTAAGTAGATCATACATTACATTGACTAGGTAACATATAATGGAAGAAAGGTTGTATAACTTGGTGTTCCTCAACTTCAGATTGGATTTTCTGTTCTGCATGCAAGTTCCCGGTTCATGTATATTTAGTAGCTTTTGCAAACTCAACCAGCTCTCGTCCAGCAAGTGAGCTTTATTCCCTTGGGCATCTATGTAAGACATTTTTGCCCTTAAAGGCAATTTTGTCAATTTCTTATATAGTGGACAGTTATTAATTGTAATTTAGTTTTTAAATAAATTATCGGTTAAATTACATAATTTGATCCAGATAAAGATAATAAAGTGACCCAATAAATGATCCAAATCAATGGGTCGATGTTCGGGTAAAAAATTGATTCCTTTTAATGTGGATTTGGTCCATATCGACTTTGTGATGGGGAAGCCCGATATGGAAGCTATATAAATAGGTTATGGTTTTCTGCAGTTACTCATATTAATCGCAAGCATAAGGAATATCTGACCCGTTAAGAGAGCTTGCATTTTGAGAAAACTGTAGAAAGACTTAGCTCGTGTCTCGGAGAGCAATTCCCGTGAAGACAGCGGTAGATTCGGGTTCGTTTTGTAGTCGGAAAGCTCGTTTGAAGTTTTAGAATCGAAAATCAGGTATTTCTACATTTCTCCAATTTTTGCCCTTTCGCGTTCGATCCGGAGTACGTGACTAAGGACCCATCACGTATTACACGTGATATCAGAGCGGTGACGTAATCAGGTGGTTAACAACGGAGATTTTTTAGTTTTTCTCTCCATAAGGTTTTCAGAGAGTTAGCTTCCGTTTTTTGGTTTTTTCTTGCTTTTTATTGCAAGAAAGTAGTGTACATATATTTTTGTGATTTTCAGGGAAAGACAAGTGAACAGTGCCTCGATGCGCGACAGTGTCTGGCTCGTGCATCACATGCGACGACATGTGGCCGTGTGAGGGCCAAACGCGTGTCTGATGTGTGCGATGCACGCACCAGCGTCGATGCACGCGTCTAGGTAGGCGGGTGTGAAAGCCGTGCATACACATAGCTGACGCAGGTCGTGACGTCGTCGGCTGATGTCAGCCATACGGACGTCAGCTACAATAACATTAAAAAACAAAAAAAACACAAAATTTTAGATTTTTTGTAAGGGTGTCCCAGGAGGTTTTGGGTTAGTTTCCAAGTCTAGGAAATTTATAAAGTGATTTTTTCTATTTTTCTGGATTTATTACATTAGTAATAAATTAAAGTTTAACTCCAGAAAAAGGAATTAAGGTATTCCAAATCCGATTTCAAGTGAATTTTCATACGTCGGACATCACATGAGAGAGATACTTCAATTTTTCTTGTCTCGGGTCTTATATTCAAGGTTCAGGACATCATGATAGTCAATTGGAAAAGAAATTAAGACATTCTGAAGCCATTTTTGAGTGAAATTTTGTGCCACGAACTTGCCATAAAGGAGATACATGGGATTCTTATGTCTCGAGCGGTCGGTTTGGTATTCGGTAATGCACGATAACGAATTTTTCAGAGAATATCTTCAGCACGAGTGTGTGACAGTGAGACTGTGCATTCGGGTTTTGCATTTATTGAAGTTACATTGTCACATACCATATGCCCATAAAGAATGTGAGGATATCACAAAAATGTGTTCCTTGTGTTTATGGACTTTTTAAGTGCTGATGAGAATGTAATATCAAAATGGCCTTTCAAGTCAGCATTTTGAATTGATTTGCTTGCATGTAGGGGGATGTCTCTGGTTTTATGTCTGGCTATTCTGCCCAAAAGTGTTGGATTTACATAACATTTTGAGATAATCATAAAGGCATAAGATGGAGGAAAGTTGTTGCTCAAGTGATCTATTCACCCAAAGGTGGTAGTGTCGTAAGAGTTGATGGTTTGTACTCCGATCGCTTTTATGTAAAAGTCTATTTGCATATATTATGTATTCAGCCCAAAAGTGTTTTATAATTTGTGTGATCAGATTTTCAGTAAAGATACTTTTTAATGGTTTTGATTATTGCTGCTATCCTACATTTGTGCTGATCAAACATTATCCTTTTGAAGTCAACTTTTCGGTGAATGAAATCAATGTCACCATTGAAATCCTGACCGGTTTCAATATGAAGAAATGGACATAGGATGTATTAAATGCTGTGCAAAAAGTTGAGGTTGGTATGACTATACGATAAAATAGGCCATCTCCACCAACATCCATGATCTTGAAAGCTCATAAAGCAGCCTATAAAGCCCAAGATCAGTCTTATAGATTATGTCTTATGAACATTAGGAGATCCATACCTAACCATCTTCTAAGTGGACTTACGAACACAGACATAGCGAAGTAATTTCTTGGTAATGTCTCCCAGAGGTACACAGACTCACCTAGTGTTAAGACAAATGCCTTAATTAAAGAATTATTCTCCATGAGGTATACGGGAGAAAGGGGATTAAAGGAGAACATATCAAGAATGATCCATCTTCACAGTAGACTGAAGATGTTAAACATTCCTCTTCCTGATGTCTTCATAGTTTACCAAACTCTAAATAAACTCCCTCCAGAGTTAAGTAATATGGGGAAGACATATTATTTACAGGATGAGTAATGAAACTTCAATACTTTGATTGCCAGTTCTGTTGCTGAGGAGGAAAACTCAAGCTTGTTATTCCTTCAACTGTCGAACCAACTGAAGGGAAGGCAAAGATAAAGCACGCTAAGATTAAAGTTAGAAAGACTAAATCTTTTGCACATGTTGATGTTGGTCAATCTAGTGCTGGTGAAGGTCTTAGGGACATAAAATAACCAGCAGTATAAGGTCTAAAAAGGAAAGACTATGACCATCAAATAACTCCTTAGCTTATTAACTTATGAACATGATTTGCGATAGTCGCATTAAGTACTTGGTGGCTATATAGTGGAGTATATGATCAAGGTGCTTTCACAATGCAAGGTCTTATATTCAGGATAAAGTCAAATAAAGAGAAGGAGGAACTGATGGTTGACAGCAATGAAGAAGCAGAAGTAATATCTATAAGGGATGTATATATTGAACCATATTGTAAGGTTTATTTTAGTTTTTACTAGACACATTTTATATATGATCTTTGGACCAATTTTGGACAAAGAAGGTTGATGTTTTGTATTTAATGCTTCTATTGTACAGTTGTTTAATGCAAAAATAATGAAACAACTTTCTTGTCATATGGTTTGTATAAAATGTGTCTTACCCCAAATTAGATATATGTTTCTTCGTATCTTGCTAAACAAGTCATGAAATGTTGGACCTTGATGAATGAAAAGTCATACATGGTGTGACATAAAAGTTTAAGCTACATTTCTAGAGCTAGGTTTGAGAGATTGATTAAGGAAAATATTCTCTCAATTCTAGATTGTGATGATCTGGGAACATGTATTGATTATTGCAGGGGTAAGTTGACTAATAAGGAAGAAAGGTCAACTCGTGTTTCTGACTTGTTGAGTCTGATACATAAAGATATCAAAAGACCTTATACAGTTGCATTATGCAATTCAAAAGTATTCTGACATTTGTCATAATTCTTCCTATTATAGTTATGTGTTCTTGCTTAAAGATTGAAGGTTGAGAATCAATTGGAAAAATCCATTCAGAGTGTTAGATCTGATCATATAAGAGAATATCATAACAAACATAGTATTTTAGGACTTGAAAAGGTCCAATTGCTAGAAATATGGAGTCGGTTAGCATAGTGCCTTGATGCACTATACCGAGTAATCTTAAGCAAAATGGTTTGTTGCTAAAAGGCATAACCACACCCTAAAGGACTTGTAAAAGTCAATGCAGAACAAGACTAATCTACCTAATTATCTAGAAGTGTCAAAACTCAATCTTACACACATTCGTGTGTGAGGCTACCCTATCGAAATCGTATAATCCTTATAAAGAAAAATTGCATGCTCATTATGCTCATTGCTATTTAGTAAGATATCCTAACCACTCTAAAGGTTACAGATCTTACTGTAGAGAAGGTGGGACTAAAATAGTGAAATTACAAGCAGCTAATTTTCTAGAATACGATGTCTATGATGATAGTGGGCCCATTGACCCTTCAGATGATAGCAGGGTGGATACTATAGTTATTATGTATCCGCTATTCATATAGTTAGATCCGGAGGATTTAGATCTTTGTATTGTGCCTGTATAGGAACAGGAACTCATACCTGTACACACAGAGGTTCCTGGGGGTACAAGATCTAATACAGTTATTTAAATCCACCATAGTGAGATGACTTGTTAGGCTTGGTCGAGTAATGTTGACTAGACAATCGAATCTTTTATGCTCTTATCGTGTATGGATTAACAAGGAACTTTATTTGACAAAAGCGTAACGCTTTCAGCCTCATCGATTCGGTGCAACTCCAAATTCTATCCTTTAAGTCCGTCAGAGGTCTAATCTGGTTTAATGTTTAAAATAAGATAGAAGTAACAGTTTTGGCCGTCTCTCACTTTTGTCACTTTAATCCGCTGACTGTCTGCAAAGCAAAATTATTAAACTTAATAAGCTTTCTTGAATTTCATAACATTAATATTTTTGTCAATTAATTTAAATAAAAATACTAATTTAGCATTAACTTTTATAAAGATGACACGTCTAATACATGAAATAAAATATATTTAAAATACGAATTCAGCCTCTTACAAATTCTAAGACTTTCAAATTGTAACTTCAAATTTCATTTAATGTCCAATTTTTAGAGCAGAATAATTTTTCAAATTCCTAGATTATTAAACCTTATAATAATTTAATCTCAAAAGGCGAGATAATGGTGAGGAGCAGCAACTGTTGCAGCCTTGAATTTGTTGGACAGTTGAGAAAAAACTCTTTAACACTTAAAATTTTCGAGAGTGAGGGAATGGTCGATCAATTTCTAACGTTCCACTGTGATGGAACAAGAGAACAGAGAGCAAAAGTACGGTTTCTGCGATTAATATATAGATATTTGAACTCTCCAATATCGGCCTTTCAACCACTTCGCTCGAGTTCTTGTTTTCTAACCCCCGTTTCAAGAGTGTCAAGCTCCGTTATGCTGAAAGTCACTCTCTTTATTCTTATTCTGCATATTCCCAATACAGTGTGTATGTTTTGTAGCCTGATCGTATATACATGCCAACTGATGGGGTTACTTACCGTATATACATGCCAACTGTTGGGGTTACTTTGTTGTTTATCCTCTGGGTTGGAATGTTGAGTCACGTTGTTATTTTTAGTTGTGTCATGGTCTTTTCTTACATTTCTTCGTGTTGATGATTAGCAGCTATGGGTTTCTACTAATTTAGGATTGAGATTAAGTTAGTTTAGGTTTTATTTAATTTGGGATTTGACAATTTTGAGGTTTTTGTTTTAGGGACTAGGCATCAACTGGGATTTGGGTTTCGCTTTAGAGATTGGGTCTGGCACTTTCAGAATATAATAGTTGGGGCCAACATGGCATATTTAAATATTTACTCATAAGAGGGGTTAACACTCCTGTCTAAATTAATTTTTCAAGACGCTAAAAATTAAATAAAGGTAAATACCCATTCCGTAATTTTTTTCTTGGCAAATAAATTAATAAAGTCTAAGTATTGACAAAATAATATGTTTTTGTTGGCAAATAAAATAATAAAGTCTAAGTAGTAACAAAATTCTTCAAATAAATTAATAAAGTCTAAGTAGTGACAAAACAATATTTTTTTGTCGGCAAATAAAATAATAAAGTCTAAGTAGTGAGAAAACTCTCATCCCAATACGATGCAACTCTAAGGATTTAAATCTGGTTGGCTAATGTTGTCTTTGTTAGGAAAGCATAGCATAATTGCTATTTGTTTGTCTTTTTTTTTTTTGGGTTAAACTATCCAGTATTTAGCGTCACATGGGCAACGGATCCAGATTCGAGCTAGGTAGGACATTTCTGAGACTCAAACTCAAGACTTTAGTTAAGGATAGAGGAGCCCGTGCCACTTCACCATAGCCCTCATTTGTCTTATTTAATTACATAAGAAGTTTAATATTGGGATGACTAGATACAATTTTGTTCATTATAAATGTAGAGTTAGAAGCTGTAGATCCACTAACTATGTCAATAATTAAATCATCTTATCAATTAATATTATTTGACCTTCATGTTTGTGTATACATGTTATCAATTCAATGAATTCATTCGTACATGCAAATATATGACGGACTTATCCCTTTGGGGATTTGCATTAAGTTAGGATAGTTTTATACCACATTTTTTGGTAATTAATGTTGTTTTTAATTTAGGTTTCACAATCCTACTTTTACACTGATGAGTGATGAATAATAAATCCTCACATTTTTCATGATTTTATTGTAGAAAATCACAAATTATATTCCACAGGTAAAACAAGCAAAGAAATAATTTACAGAAATTTAATGTGGTTCATCCTTTAATTTGGGCTACGTCTATGAGTCAAACTTTGAATAAATCTTCCACTAATGAAAATAGCAAGTACTCACACACAAAGAGTGAAAAATTACATAACAAAATAGTATTACTCACACAAAAAGAGTTTCTTAAATTTACTATCTCTAAGATAATATCCTCACTATTTTGTCACTCATCTTTTTTAAGAAAACTTTTCCTAAAAATACTCCAAAAAACACTCTCTCACAATCTTTTTAAACTCTCTCACCACATATGCATATATGTTGTATCTTAAATAATGAAAGAGGGAGGGAGGGTCTTTATATAGACCGTTCATTGCCTTAGCCACAGCTTGCAATACGCAAGTTTTTTTTTTAACGAATCCAACCTTCTAATGATGATACCTAATGAGTCGGTGTGGCCTTCTAACTCTCTCTACTCACTATATGGGGTTTACTGTCATTCCTGTAGATAATCGACAGAACTCAAACTTTCCTCTGGGTTGAACTTTTGTCATCATATTTGAATCATTCTCATCTATATAAATCTTCTCAAACTACAACAACATCTCCTCCAACACCTCTCTAATGCAGTGATATCTCACATCAATATGCTTTGGTCTTGAATGAAAGGAGGAATTCTTCCCAAAGTGAATAACAGTCTGACTGTCACAAAATAGTTGACATTTATCTTGCTAAAAACCAAGTTTATCTAAGAACTTCTTCATCTATAGGAGCTTATTATATGTTTAAGTTGCAGCAATAAATTCTAATTCAGTGGTGGATAGAGCAACATATTTACGCAATTTCGATTGTCATCACACAGCTCCCCTTGCAAAGATAATAAGGTAATCTGAAACAGACTTTCTCGAGTCAACATCACTGGCCATGTTTGCTTCTGTGTAACCAACTATCATAGGCTTGGTAGTTCCAAAATATAAGCATATTTTGGAACTACCACGTAGATATTTGAGAATCTATTTTAAGGTATCCAATGTTTCTTACTAGGATTTAAAAGGAACCTACTCACTACTCCAACTGCATGAACAATATCTGGTCATGTACATACCATGACGTATATCAGACTTCCAACTGCAGAAGCATAAGGGACTTTCATCATCTCTTCCTTTTCTTTATCCATCAAAGGATAATGCGTAATACTCAGCTTAAAGTGATTATCAAGAGGATAACTAACTGCTTTAGCTTTATCCATGTTGAACCTTTGAAGTGAGAAAAGTAATTTCTCAATGTTCTTCTGTTGTGACAACCATAATTTCTTGGTGCCCCCTTCTATGATAATCGTCATGCTAAGAATTTGTTTGTTGGCACTAAGTCTTTCATGATAAAAGACTTGCTTAATTGCTTCTTTAAACTGTTAATTATGTTGATATTTTGGCCAAGAATTAACATATCATCAACATAGAGCAAAAGGATAATGAAATCATCATTAGAGAATTTCTAAACAAAAACATTGTGATTTAAAGTAGTCTTCTTGTAGCCTTGCTCTCCCATAACTGTCTCAAATTTCTTATACCACTGTCGGCGCTTGTTTTAAACCATAAAGGCTTTTTATCAATCTACATACATAGTCCTCTTTTCCCTTTTTCTTGAACTCTCTGGTTGCTCCATATATATCTTCTCTTCTAAATCTCTATGAAGAAATGATGTCTTGACATCCAATTGCTCAATTTCCTAGTCTAGACTTGTTGTTAGGGATGGTAATGGGTAGGATTCGATTCGGGTATTACTCTACCCATATCCATATTTATTTTTTATGACTCAATCCATTATCCATTTAAAATCCATCGGTTTTTATGATTTACTACCCATATTCAAATCCATGGGATTGTTCGATTTTTTGAATATCCATCAGGTTGTATGACACATAAAAATATAACTTCTAAATAGAAAATATAAAGAGCATATTTTTGCAAACGCTCCAAATCAAAATTACTTTAATAATAATAATTCAATATTTTGATTTATCTGTCTTAAAAAGCCATAAAATTAGAATAATAAAAATCATAATGTCTAGTGCAAAGACATTATATATTTTTCACAATCAAGAACTAGAACAAAGATAGAATATATCCAAAGCTTCAAATTGTCTTTGCGTGAACTCCACATCATTCAAAACTTCATCTTCATATCATTTGCATTATTATCATCCTATAAGAAAATAAAATATGTTAACAAATAGAGTCAAATTGTAAGTTAATTTAATATTTTAAGTAAAAATGAATAAATGATGAGAAATAAAATGAACTACCAAATCAATCACTTCATCTTGTTCCTCTTCACTTGCATCAACATCATCAAAGATCAAAGTAATTGCATATGAACTTTGTAAAGCAAAATCTGTAAGGAAGATTCAATATGAAAATTGTACAGGTAAGAAGTTTCAAATATAAATATTCAAGAAAAAATAGAAAAAATAGAAAAAATAAAAAATGGGTAGGATATAGGTATCCATCGGTTTGGGTTATCACTAGACCCATATCCAAATCCATATTCACATCCACTTTTTAGCATCTATTTAAAATCCATTTTTTTAGCCTCTATGTCCATTTTTTCGGGTTAGGTGATGCAGATATTAATTGGGTTGAAAACCCACTGCCATCCCTACTTGTTGCTAAATCGAGCACGGTATAGATGGATATCATTTTCATAATTAATGAAAATATCTCGTCAAAATCAAAACTTTTTCTTTGATTAAATCCTTTAACAACCAATCTATCTTTGAGTCTTAGATGAGGATTGTGTTCTTAATGCTTAATCCTGAACTCCAACTTATTTTTCAAAGCTTTCTTGTCTTTTGGCAACGTCACTACTAGTTTAAAAGTTTTATTCTTATGCAAGGACTTCATCTTACCTTGCATAGCTTCAACCCATTTCATCTTATGTTCATCTATCATAGCCTCTTGAAAATTCTTAGGTCCTCCCCCATCTGTAAGTAACATATACGGATAACTGAAGTATCAAGTAGAGGCTTCTCTTTCTCGCGTGGATCTCCTTATTGGAATCTGAGCAGTCTCTGATGTTGGTGGTAGATTATGAACATCATCTTCATCAGATTGATTTTGAAGGGGACCATTGTCATCAGCTATATTCAGCTGGTGATTTTCAACTCATCTCCAATTTGTCTTGACACTGTCTTTGGAGGAATTAACTCTAAGTCCACCAAGTCAATATTAATTCTTGACGATCTTCTTCATAACCAATAAATATATAATAGCGAGTCTTGACATTAAGCTTGGATCTCTCATCTTTAGGGATATGAATATAAGCTTTACAGCTGAATACCCTCATATGATTATAGGAAACATCCTTTCCTGACCATACTTTCTTTGAAACATCAGACTGTAAAGGGATATAGGGTGAATGATTTAATACATATACTGTTGTGAATAAAGCCTTACCCCAAAATGTCTTAGGCAACTTTGCATGTGAGAATAAACATTTAACTTTCTCCATCAAGGTCCTGGTCATCCTCTCAGCTAAACTATTCAATTGCGGTGTCTTAGGAGGAGTAGTCTAATGTCGAATACCATGCTCTTTGCAATAAACGTCAAATGGCCCAGTGTATTCTCCACCATTATCTGTTAGAATGCATTTCAACTTCTTCCCAGTTTTTCTTTCAACTGAGTCATGGAATTTCTTGAAAACATCTAGTACTTGATCTTTAGTCTTGAAGGTGTATACCCATATCTTCCTAGAATGGTCATCAGTTAAAGTCACAAAGTATTGAGCACTACCTAATGACTTTGGCACTAGCCCACATAGATCTAAGTGTACCAAATCTAACACAATTTTCATTCTGGAAGGAGGTGAATTTTTAAAAGCGACTCTATTTTGCTTTCCTGCTAGATAATCACCACACTTTTTTAAATGCACCTGATCAATTCCATATAATGCAGTCTTTTTTACCAATTGAGTCATTCCCTTTTCGCTCATATGACCAAGTCTCCCATACCACAATTCAATTACACCATCTTTCTCCACTAGATTCACAACATCATTGGAGAGCTTTGCCTGCATCACATACAACTTTGAGTACTTCTTACCTTTGGCAATTACCAAGGAGCCTTTAGTAAGTTTCCATTTGTCATCTTTAAAAGTGCTATAAAAACCTTCATCATCAAGTATGCCAACAGAGATCAAATTTAGGCGAATATTAGGAATATGTCAGACATCTTTCAAAGGCAATCTTATGTCATTGTCTATCTCTAAGTAAATATCATCTTTTTTGGTTTTTTTCCCAAACAGTTATTTCCCATTTTAATGACACCAAAATCTCTTTATGTATATGATGAGAAGAATTCTTTATGTGCGTGAATAGTGGCACCATTATTATCTATCCAGTTGAACTCACAGGATGAATTATTGACATCATTATCATATGAAACGATGTGAAATTCATCAATGGTGGTAGCCATCGATGCGTGTTCATCATCGTTGTTTTCATCTTTCTTGACTTCTTTGCCTTTGTTCTTTTCTTCTTTGAACTTTCGTTAGAATCTTTTGATATGACCGTCTTCTTATAGTGATGACACTCAACGTATGCATATTTATTTGATCTTTATCTACTCTTATTTTTGGATTTTGGACCTTTTGATTTGCTTATCCCTTTGAAAACTGTGACCAGAACGTTTGATTATGTTGAAGAGGCCAAACTCTGTAATCTTCGTCTCATCTCTTCATTCAAAATTCCATTTTTTACAGATTACATATTAACAACACTGTCAACTGTAAAATTGGCAATTGAAATCTTCAAAGTCTCCCAAGACTCTGGCAAGGAGGTAAGTAAGAAAAGGGCAAGCGCTTCACCATCAAACTTTATACCCATTCCTATTAATTTATCCATAATCTATTGAAATTCATTCAAATGATCTACCACAGAGGTACCTTCTTGATAATTTATCCGCACTAATTTTGTCAAATAAATATAATTTATTGTTACCGATTTTTTTGGAATGCAACTCCTCGAGCTTCTTCCACAACGTTTGTGTATGAGTCTTGTTGCAAATATGGTTATACACATTATCTTCCATAAATTGCCGAATAAAACTACATACCTGCTTATGCTTAAGCACCCACTCCTTATCCGATTTATTTTAGGTTTTGTTGTGGTAAACAATGGTAAATGTATTTTTCTGACAAAACAAAGATCTTTCATCTTGTTATTCCATATGTGGTAGTCAGAGCCATTTAGGGTAATCATCTTGCTTATTTTCGCTTCCATCTTCGATGAGAAATCCTTTGACACAGAACCGAACTTATCTCTGATAACACTTATTGGGAAAAATTACAAATTATATCCCACAGGTAAAATAAGCAATGAAATAATACATAGAAATTTAACATGGTTCACCCTTTAATTTGGACATCGTTTACGGATCAAACTCTAAATAAATCTTCCACTAATGAAAATAACAGGTACAGAGAGTGAAAAATTACACAACAAAATAGTGGCACTTACATATAAGGTGTTTCCCAAATTTACTATCCACAAGATAATATCCTTACTATTTTGTCACTCACCCTTTTTAGGAAAACGTTTCCTAAAAATACCCCAAAAAACTCTCTCTCACAGTCTCCTTAAACTCTCTCACTACATATGCATATATGCTACATTTAAAATAATGAAAGAGGGAGGGAGGATCTTTATATAGACCCTCCACCACCTTAGCCGCAACTTGCAATATGCAAGCTTGTGGCTCTCCACCAGCACAACTTGCTTATGCAAGTTTTTTTTAACAAATCCAACCTTCTAGTGGTGGTATCCCATGAGTCGGTACCACCTTATAGACTCTTCAACTTATTTCGCATTTATCAACGTATTTTGCATTAATTCTGAATTTGTGGAAAGTAGAAAAAGAGAGTTCTTTTAGTATAATTAACACTGAATTCATATTATTTAGAGAAGTAAAATTTAATATTTTAAATCAATATATTAAAATTTTCATAAATTTTAAAAAATGTTAGACAATATAAATTAATATATTAGGTGACATATCAAATTTTTTGATACAAGATATAGGAGTGATGATGAATAGATTAGGGGTTATATCAAACGTAATTTAACACCCTATAATCCTCCAAGTTTTTCAACGACTACAGCAAGTCATGAATTCACATTAAGAGATAGAATTTTGCAGGGGATAATGTTGTAGGTCTTTCATTTCATATTTCTCATTCCAAATTTGGTGAACATGGCCTCCGGAGGATTTATTTTGGGGGTGTGGAAATTTGTCAAAACAAAGAAACATTGTTGATGAGGAGTGAACTTCTAATAATGGGAAGACCAACATTAACTTTGATAACCTAAGTTTCACGGTCAATAAATGAGAATTATTGAGTCATGCTTTTTTTTCTCTCATAGGGTTTTAGAAATTATTTCAATGGGACCAAATGCATAATGACATCATTTAAAAAAATTTAATTACCACAAAAATTTAATTACCACAATAATTACCTGCACACCCTTCAAATATTCCAAATTTTCTAAAATCTTCTAATTATTTTGAAACTTAATTCTTTTTATATTAGGTGACTTTCTCAATTTGGAGAAAGGGTTTGATCTAAAAGGCTAAAGAGTTAGCAATTCTTGTGATGCAAAAGTTGGCCTTATGATATTTTTCATTGTAAGAAAGCTCTATGATTTGTCAAACACTAACAGAGTGTTTAGTTCACCTATAAGAATAGATAAGGAATGAAATGGTGATTTTTTAGGAATATAATAGATGAAGAATATAATAGAATATGTATTATTTAGTTTGATTTACTTCTAAGAATTTCTAATGATGATGTAAGGTCAATGTTTGGTTTGAAAACATAAATGTAAAATGAAAAAGGAATAACTAACAAAAAGACTAAAATATCCATCAGTCCCCTCTAACTATTACATTATCGTCATAATTATGATTATAATTAAGATTATTATTGTTAATTTTCTTCTTCTTCTTCTTCTGCTTCTTCTTCTTCTTCTTCTTCTTCTTCTTCTTCTTCTTCTTCTTCTTCTTCTTCTTCTTCTTCTTCTTCTTCTTCT
>JANIIA010009264.1:0-13827 GCA_027478495.1 Erythroxylum alaternifolium | reverse complement strand
CTCCCTTATCTTAGGATATGTATCGGAATGACCTACGGGCGTCCCGATGCGTACCCTAGGGTAATGGGGTGTTACAGTTAACGTAGTACTTAAGCTATCAATCCCACAAGGAAAGATACTCTAATCCTAAAGGCTAGAATAATTCGCAGAAATTCAAAACGTAACGAAACTAAAACAAGAATTCAATTCAATCAATCAAATCAAATTAATAATTAATCACAAAAAAATAATTATTCAGTAGTTGCAACATACACCCAAGAATCAACATAAGAATATTACCAAATGAGAGAAAGGAAGTTTTACTTATCCTAACGCTAACCTAATTGATTTTGAATTACCAAATTATTGGTTCTAGATGATCTTAGGGTTGATTATTATCTTTTGAGTTATAACCATTAACCTTAAATTATAAACCCTAATCAGATTATGGAAGTTGGAATCTCTCAATTAACAACCTATCCAAAACCCTAATTAGTTCTGAAGTTCTTTAATAAACTACCAGAAACCTATGCAAGATCTCTCTTCACACAATTTACCAATTTGATTTAATTCTTGTTTTATTAAATCACCTAACTCTCGGTAGCCCAATTTAATCATTTTTCATTCGATTCGTCGTCTCAGTTTATTATCAAATTATGCACTTCTAAAATTAAACCGCAATAAATCCAATAACACATAAACAATCAAATTTCATTAATTCGAAGATAAAACTCTGAAGGTGAATTTAGAACATCAACATTAAAAAATCCTATAATCAAACTGTTATTCCAATTCTATACAATAATAAAATTGAAAATAAACAGGAAATACGAACTGAACAGATGATGGGAGGTAGCAACGTCGGGAAACTCCTGATCTAGGAAGTACATCGAGTCAGCTTCTTCTCCACTTTTCTCTTCCTTCTTCTCTTTCCCAATCTCTCGAAGAATTCTCTCTGGGGTTTCCTCAAGGTGGTTGATGCAAAAGCTCTCTCCTGCCTCTTTTTCTTGTTCTTTAAATATCCTATATGTTTCGAGTAGCTCTAGGATTTTTACACGGGTCGAAAAGTCTAAAAAATTCGTCAAAACTTGACGTTTTTGAGTGTCTACATGTTTACTCGATGAAGGCCAAGATCGTGGGCCACATCTGAGCCTTCTGTCATGATTGTGGGCTATGTCCTAGGCTTCTATCACGATCGTGGATTGTAGGCCACAATCGTGGGCCAACTCTAGTGCTTTTTTCACGATTATAGCCTATTATGTCATGATCGTGGCCTATTGTGCCACAATCATGGGCCGTTGTTTCAGTCCAAATGTCTCTGAAACTTCTTCGTTCTTTGATGTTGACCCTAAAACACTAACAAACACATCTAGGTACCTTAAAAATATAATATTTAAGCTTAAAGACTTGTACTAACCCATAAAAACACTTAATAACAAACTAACACAATTCTTGCCTAAACACATGCTAAAAGATTTAATTAACAATTAAATGCATATCAAACTAAGCCCTAAAATACGATGCAATTATGTGTTTTGTTTTAAATGTGAAATTTTCATATTGTATGATGGTTAGTTAAGTTGCATTTTGTGAATTGTTTGAATGTGTCAATGACTTAGATGGATTGAAATTGATTTAATTTTGAACATAGTCTATTAGGTTGTGAAGAGTCATTAGCTCGCAAAATTAGTGAATTGAGTTCTTTGGCTAAATATGCAAGTTAATTAGGATATAGTGTGAGTTTGTCACCCTCTAAATTGTCACATTCATTTATAATTTTAGATCTTTAGACTAAAGTAGCTCTGCTAGTATTTTTTTATAAAAACGAGTAGCTTAAGCAACAATGTAGTCAATAAATAAAAAAATGTTGGTTAATTTTAAATAAATAACTATTCCGCTAGCCTTCGGGTTATGAATAGAGCAACTAGCCAGTTGAGAATGTGATGTAGCTGGGTAACCGGATTGACACGCATCATAAATATGGACCTCCGTGTCAAAAGGCTATAATGATGTTTCAGCCAAGCAACTTAATACAAAAATGATTTAGTTGAGTAACCTGATCGACATTCATCACCAATATTTTCCTCCGAGTAAAACACTAGGTTCATGTTCAATAAAAAATAAAAAAATATGTTTTCTAATAAAACCTACCAAACTTGTAAATAGCTTGACATTTGGATTTTGATTAATATGTATGTTTAGTCCAAAGCCTCAAGATGCAGATTTTGCATGTTAATGATTTGAAATAACTTGAATGATTGTATTTAAAGTTAAATTTATTTCACGAAGTTGAAGCCATTATCTCATTATTGCTTTATGTGCTTTGTGATTTTTATGTGTTTGTTGTTTTGTTTGCTTGAGGACAAGCAAACATTTAAGCACGGGGATGTTGATAAGTGTAAATTGCGTCATATTTTAGGGCTTAGTTTAATATTTGTTTGATTGTTAATTCAATTGTTTAGTATGTGTTTAGGTTAGAATTGTGTTAGTTTGTTAATTATTTATGTTTAAGTGTTTTTATGGGTTAGTACAAGTCTTTGAACTTAAACATTATGTTTTTATAGTACCTTGAAGTGTTTGTTAGTATTTCAGGGTTAACATCGAAGAACGGAGAAGTTTTGAAGACATTCTGGTCGAAACAATGACCCACGGTCGTGGCATAACAGGCCATGATTGTGACAGAAGCACTAAAGTTGGCCCACGATTGTGGCCCATATGCCACAATCGTGAAAAAAGCCTAAGACATGGCCCATGATCATGACAGAAGGCTCAGATGTGGCCCACGATTGTGGCCTATGATGAATAGACGTGCAGACACTCAAAACATCAAGTTTTGAGGGATTTTTTGGATCTTTCAGACCTCGGAAAAACCTTAGGGCTGCTCAGAACACAAAGGATATTTAAAGAATAAGACAAAGAGGCAAAGGGAACTTTTGTATTAGCCACTTTTGAGAAACCCTAGAGAGAATTCATCAAGAGATTGAGAAAGAGAAGGAAGAGAAGGAGAAGAAGCGAACTCCACGTACTTCTCGGATAAGGAGTTTCCAAACGTCTCTGCCTCCCATCATCTGTTCAATTCATATTTCCTGTTTATTTTCCATTTTTATTATTGTATAGAATTGGGAATAACAGTTTGATGATAGGTATTGAGATGTTCTATACTCACCTTCGGAGTTTTGTCTTTGAATTAACGAAATTTGATTGTTTACGTGTTATTGGATTTGTTGTGGTTTAATTTTAGACGTACATAATTCGATAATAAACTGTGAGGGTGAATTGAATGAAAAATAATTAAATTGGACTAACGAGAGTTATATGATTTAATAGAACAAGAATTAAATCAAATCGATAAATTATACGAAAAGAGATCTTACATAGGTTTTCGATAATTTATTGGACAACTTTAGAGCTAATTAGAGTTTTGGATAAATTGTTAATCGAGAGATTGCAATTTTCGTAATTTGATTAGGGTTTATAATTTAGGGTTAATGGTTATAACTTGAGAGAGAGTAATCAGCCCTAGGATCATCTAGAACTAATAATCCAGTAATTCACAATTGATTAGGTTAGCGTTAAGGATAGATAAAATTCCCTTTCTCTTAATTGAAAATTCTTTTAGGTTGATTCTTGAGTGTGTGTTGCAATTGCTAAATTATTAATATTTTTGTGATTGATTCTTAATTTGATTTGGTTGATTTAATTGAATTCTCATTTTAGTTTCATTATATTTTGAATTTCTGCAATTTATTTTGACCTTAGATTTTAGGATTAGATTATCTCTCATTGTGGGATCGACACCTTAGGTACTACGAGAACGAACCATGCATTTGTAGATTATCAAGGGTATTTATTAAAACTTACACACATCAAACAACCGATTAACCAACTAAAGTAATAAAATGGTAAAACCATTAAATTTTGACATGGGTTTTATAACATAAGTCTTCCTAGAATTAAGGAATAATTCCATCGTTTTAATGCTACAAATAAGGCATATGACTTTCTACGACCATGGTTTGGTGGAGGAGAAGGTACAACGATATCAAGAAGGGGACCTGCACCATGAACATATGGGATGACTTTAAAAAGGAGATGAAGAAGCAGTTTTACCCAAAGAACATATAGAAGGAAGCTCGAGCCAAGTTAAGAAGGCTCACACACTCAAGAAGCATTCGAGAATATATTAGGGAGTTTTAAATGGTGTTGCTTGAAATTCCCGACTATTCGAACAAGGAAGCATTCTTTTCCTTTCGTGATGACTTACAACTATGGGACAAGACAAAGTTAGAGAGGCGAGGTGTGCAAGACCTTACTACTACCATCGTGGTAGCCAAATCGTTTTACGAAGTAAGAAGGGAGTCCACCACTCTAAATCCCAAAAGATTGAAAAGGAAAAGGGTGGGGAGAGAAGAAGTAAAACAAAGATGGAGCTTCGAAGAGTGGTAAGACGTAAGCAAGGGTCACAAGGAAGAAAAGGGTGGAGAATGTCCCTCATTAAAGTGCTACCTTTGCAACGGACCTCTTCGAATTAGGGATGTCTGAAGAAGAGCAAGCTTGCCTCATGTAAAAGGGAAACCTTGAAGTTGGCAAAAGGAAGGTATGGATCCTTAGAAGTCCTTTATGTCATTAACGCCAAAGTAGGGATGTCAAAAACTAAGAAGAAGGGACAATTTTTTGTTGATGTGAAGATTAGTGGAGAAGGTACGAGAGCCTTGTTAGATAACTATGCTACAAACAACTTTATGAAGGAAGAAGAAACTAAGCGGTTAGGTATCAAGTACATTCCACCTGATGGTTTGATAAAGGCAGTGAACTTGGAGGCTAAAAGTCTGGTGGCATAGTAAAGAATATGGAAATTCGTACTGGTGAGTCACATGGTTTCATAGATTTTTCTATTGTTCCCATGGATGATTTACAAGTGGTGTTGGGTATAGAATTCATAGACAAGGTGAATGCCATTCCAATTCCATTTACAAAAACCATGTGCATCATAGAGGAGGGAAATAAAAAGCATTGTACCTTTGTCCAGAGAGGTATCAATTGTAACGCCCAACTTCCACTGAGCATATACTTGACATCCCGTGGATTTTTAGGCACACACTCTATTAAAGCCGCGCGCTAGAGCAATCACATTCACTAATTATGGCATCATTCATAAAAGACGATATATCTCAAGGATTCATTCTTCCTTCCATTAATAAAACATAATATACTGTAGCTCTTCATTTATAAGATCCATGCATATATACTCTATTAAAAAACATTTAAGTATTTACCATACTTACAACATGTTCTACATGACATAAGATCTAGACAAAAACACTTAATCTAAACTCCATAGACTAAGCTGATCGACCTTTGAGTCATTTCTTCAATCCAAAAATGTAGTACTAAACTTCTTCTATAACGTGTTAATAGCTAAGTCTCCTCTCTTGTACCTGAAAAGCCATGTTGCAATTTTGATGAGTTTTGTGAACTCAGTGAGCAAACCATCATTGATGCGCTCATTTATGTCAAATCTCACAAATAGTTTATAGGCAATTCATATCATCACATAATGCACATCGTTTCACTAATTATCATATTGCATCAAATATCATTTTGTTCACTTATTTCACATTTCTCATTCAGAACAATTCAAACAATTCATCTCCATCATTTAAAACATACAATTCAAAGTGTATATGCAACGCATATGTGACTTTCATTTAATTATTACGTTTTTATGACCGAATGTCTTTTTAATTGTCCGTATCTATTGTGGATACCAGATTCATTGATAATTATCTCATATCCTTTGTGGATACTAGGCTCATTTTACTAGTGAGCCTGTGGCTCTTATACACATTTTAAGCTTTAAGCTCTTTTTCACTGGCTCCTCTGATCATAACTGCCTTTATTTGATCATATATATAATGTAATTAAATGCATAAATTATCATGTCATATGCAATCATTCAATTTTATTTATCATATACCATCACTTTCACATTTTCATTGGACCTAAGTCCCACATTCAACAATCACGTTGATACATTTATTTCTGTCTCATTCACGTTCAATGAAGCATTTCCAATACATTCCCAATTATCAAACTCCTCAGACCATTAGTGTCTAGAATTATCACATACATATGGTTATCAATTTAATAATTGAAATTTATGCAATTACAATCAATTCTAGTGAGAACTTCTAGGTTACTCACAGTATGCTCCAGATGGCTATTGCCTTGATGTCCTAGTAATGTCTGGATGCAGTCATTCTATTTGTGCTTCTATATCATGCAATACACATATACACACATTAGTAATTTGCACAATCACATAAACATTCATTCATATACATATGTATATGTATCATGTGTAATGCATGCTTAATTTGACTATTCCAAGTATATTTCCTTAATTCACATCTCATGATCATTTAACATCATCATCTTTTATACTTAATACATGTTACTCACTTTAATCACTTAATCCATCATCAAACTAGGTTCATTATAGGCATCATTCAAGCCTAAGTACATCATAACAAAGTATCTTAGCATTAATTATTTCAAACATCACTTAAAAGACAACATCTCTCTCTTTGTGCCTATCCACGATTGTGGTGGACCTTCTCACGATTGTGAAAGAAGCTTGTGGAACTGACCACGATGGTGGGGACTCTGCCACGATCATGACATAACTTAATTTTTTCTAGGCCACGATTGTGCCCTATCTGTCTTCCTCCATTTCTCCATGAATTCAACATACATGGTAACATCATTTACACTCCAAAATTTCCAGAATTCATATGCATACATACAACTTCATTTCATACAAATCTAACTACCATATTGATGGCATTAAAACTCACAATACTCTACTCAATTGGTTCTTTATCATTCACTTAATTATATCATACATGCATTTTTAACTCTTTACATATCTTATCTCTTTCATAATACATTAAACAAATCATCTCCATAGTTCATCATTTAAACTTCATAACCTCTTTATTTTTATCTCAATTTCAACTCCAAATCATTCATAAAACAATTCATAGCCTAAGATTCATCAATCATACAAAAATAGAACATATCATCTATCATTCACTATTATATCTAATCCTTATTTTTTTCTCATTTCAAGAACATTACTAAACACCTTTCTTAAGCATAAATTTGACCTTCATTATACCCTTAATTCATAATCTATTTCATATACATAACAACTTATAACTCATGATTTTCACACTCTCAAAATAAAAACACAACATATACATTCATCCATCAAAATTTCCAGCTCTCATTCATCAACATAAAATAGGAAATATACATATACATTTATTCATCAACTTTTATCTCTCATTCATCACCATTTTTAGTATCAATCCATTTCAAAAATCATCTATATAATATTTATGAATTATCACTCATTATAACACAAAAATAAGATGTGAATATGTCAATTTATTCATCCACACATATATTCAACACCTTTTTCATAATCAATTAATAATGAAATAATCACCATATTTGTTTCATTTATAACAACCCATGAAGATTAATTTATAACTTACTTGATTAAACTCCAAGCTTCTTCAAAATCATGTAAACCCTAACTCTCTATGCATATATGGTCGTCATTTTTCTAAGGTGGATTAGGTTAGGTTTTTTTAATACAAGATGAAGAAGACAAGGATCTTGAAGTAGCTAGTGATGAAAGATGAGAGCAAAGATCAACGTGGAGTGGGTCAGAAGAGAGTCTCATATATGAGAGATCAAAGAAGAAGATGAAGAAGAGAGAGCTTGCAATGAAAATGGGAGTGAAAGACAATGAGATGTCTTACAAAGATGAAAGTATCGAGAGTAAGGTGTGTGGCAAATGGCATGACACTTGTCACTTGCTACATGTCCTCCTCTTGTGGTTTCCACTTGGTTCTTTTTAATAACTAGTCTATTTGTCTCCAATTTCTAATCCAATTATCTCCTAATTTTCTATGACACTTGTCAAATAATCCTAAAGCCACTTATTAATAATTTCTATTGCCATTTTTCATTTATTTGTATTACTATAAATTAATTGTCTTGCCACTTGGCATTTTTCTTATTTCAAAAATACCCAAAATTTTAAAAAATTTCCAAATTTCACTAAAATTCCTAAATCAATAATTATACTCACCAAATCAATTTTCAAGACAAAATATTCACTATTCACGTCATAATCACTTTAAAACAATCATTTATATCCCGAAATATGTCAAATGAGTGCATGTACAGTCTTTGTAATGTGTATAAAAATCAATAATCACGTGTGTGTATGTTAATATTATACATAAGCATGAAATGCATTTTCTTAATTTCTTAATGCTATTTTTCATTTACAGAAATCTAGGTTCTAACACTTAGTATGAGAAAATGGGATATTACATCAATGAAGATGAAGACCCTTTCAGCCATGCAACTCTTTAAAGGAGTAAAAAAGGTAGAGCCAACATTCTTAGTGGCACTCAAGGAGGAAAATGCCACTACCCTTAAGGAGTTACCTAAGGAGATTAACTATGTCCTTGAGGAGTACAAAGATGTCATGCCACCCGAGCCACCAAAGAAGTTACCTCCAAGAAGAGAGGTGGATCACAAAATCGAGTTAAAACTGGGTGCCAAACTCCCTGTCGCAGTCCTATATCGCATGGCACCATCAGAGTTAGAAGAGCTAAGAAAATAATTGAAGGAGCTTTAGGATGCGGGGTACAACTATCCTTTTAAGGCCCCATATGGTACATCGATATTGTTTTAAAAGAAGCACAATAGGTCACTTTAGTTATGCATCGACTACCAGGCACTAAACAAGGTAACTGTGAACAATAATAGACAACTTGTTTGATCAACATGGAGATGCTAGGTGGTTTTCCAAGCTTGACTTGAGGTCGGCTACTACCAAGTAAGGATTGCCGAGGGAGATGAGCTAAAGACAACTTGTATGGCGAGATATGGAGCCTTTGAATTCTTAGTCATGCCATTCAATCTCACTAATGCGCCTGCGATGTTTTGCATACTTATGAACAAGGTATTAAATCCTTTCTTGGATCAATTTGTTGTTGTTTATTTGGATGACATTGTCATGTATAGCAAGTCTTTGGAGGAATATTCCATAAAGCTACAACATGTCTTCCAAGCTTTACGTGACAATAAGTTATATGTCAAGAAGGAAAAGTGTGCATTTACAAAGTCAGAGGTAGTGTTTTTGGGGCACATCATAGGACAAGCCAAGCTAAGTATGAAAGGATCTAAGGTGCGAGCCATTCTTGAATTGAAGACATCAAAAAAGGTGAGTGAGTTAAGATCCTTCCGTAGTTTGGCTAACAACTATTGTATGTTCATTCATAGCTACTCTTCCATTGTGGCAACTTTAACAGATCTTCTTAAGAAGGGATGAGTTTGGGGATGGGATGTCAAATGCCAAATGGATTTTGATGCTTTAAAGGAAGTCATGATGTAAGAACTGGACTTTCCTATTCCATGTCACTCAAACCATTTGAAGTAAAAATGGATGCCTTTGATTTTGCACTTGGGGGTGTGTTGATGCAAGGTGGACATCCCATTGCTTTTAAGAGTAGAAAGCTTAATGACACTAAACAACCTTATATGGTGCAAGAGAAGGAAATGATGACCATAGTGCATTACTTGCGGACATGGAGGCACTACTTATTAGGAGCAAAGTTTATGGTAAAAAGGACAATATTATCTCAAGCTACTTTAATCGAAAGAAGTTGATGCCTAAGCAAGCTAGATGATAAGCTTTCTTGGTGGAGTTTGAATTTGAGATGTTGTACCAGCCCAGCAAGGCAAACTTAGTGGTGGACTCACTAAGTAAGAAGGAAATCATCAAGGAGTATCATGACTCCTTATGGGCTGGTCATCTAGGGATGCATCGAACTTTGGCACTTGTGGCGTGTGCTTATTATTGACCCTAATTGAGGGATGACATTGAGGAATATGTGAAGACTTGTATTGTGTGCTAACAAGACAAGTTGGAGTACAATTACCAAGTAGATTGTTGCAGTCACTGCTAATTCTTGAGAGGCTATTGGAGAGTGTTTTAATGGATTTCATCGTTGGTATACCGAAAGCGGAGGGAAAAGGCAATATAATGGTTGTTGTGGATCACTTCATCATGTATGGAGTATTCATACCTGTGCCAATATAATTCAATATGGAAGATGTTGTTCAATTTTTCTTTAGAGTGATAGAGACACTAGCTTCATAAGATAATTTTGGACGAAGTTGTTTAAGCTCTTATGGTCAAAGTTAATCTTCTCTACATGCTTTCATCCACAAATTGATGGATAAACTAAGAGGTTCAATGCCTTATTGAATTTGCATTTGAGGCATTATGTGAGTGCTAACCAATGAGATTAGATAAAGTTGCTTCATGTTACCCAATTGTCATATAATTTGTAGTGGCATGAGTCTACAGGAGCTAGTCCACTCGAGTTAGCCACTGGGAAAAAACATTTGACTCCACAAACTCTTGCTGTCTGTTCTAGTGGTCAACGCCTTAGAGCATACTTGTCTGTAAAAGGTTGGCATGAGAAGTCTAATATGGCAAGGGCATACTTAAATCGAGCAGCCAAGAAAATGAAGAAATGGGTCAATAAGCGGAGGCACCACTTGGAGTTTAATGAAGGAGATTTAGTGATGTTCAATCTCTTTTCTCATAGACATGCCAAAGGAGTTGTTCATAAGGGCTTGATTCGGAGGTACGAAGGACCTTTCCCCTTAGAGAAAAGGGTGGGCAAGTTGACGTACGAAGTTAAGATGTCCTTACACTTGGAGATTCATCCTATATTTCCTGTAAGTTTTCTAAAACCATATCACGTTGATAAGGAAGATTTGAATAAGGGTGAATCAAGGTGTGCACCCACCGCTGTGACAACAACATATGAGCATGAGGTGGAAGACATCTTGGCAAACAGGGCTATACTGAGGAGAGGATCACATACAAAATATGATGAATACTTGATCAAATGGAAGGGACAACCAAAAAGTCAATCTAGTTGGGAGCAAGAGCTTTCTCTTTGGCAATATAAAAATAAAATCTGAGAGTTCCACTAAGACACGACAAGGCTGTCACCGGATTAGGTGGGGGATAATGCCATGTTTCACATGTTTTAAAGCCCACAAGATGAGGTTTGTCCAAAAGAGTCTTCTAGAGCATATTGAAATTTTATGGAAGATTCTAGAAGCTTTTAGAATATGGTAGAAGTTTATGGAAGACCCTGGAAGCTTCTAGAACATGGTAGAAGACTATGGAAGCTTATAGAACATTGTGTAACATTATGGAAGTTTATAATAGAATATAGAACATTGTAGATAGAGATATCTTGTACATGAAACATGTAGAGTAGTGTAGAGAATTCTAAAAGTAAATGTAGGCTATTAGATCAAGTAGATCTTAACCATTTATTTTAGGTAGTAACTAGTATAAATACCCCTTAGGGGTTACCTTATTTGCAACGTATAAGATCATAGAGAGCATCATAAAAATTGTAGCTTTCTTGAGAGAGTTATTTAATAGAGGTGTTGTTACATTCTCCACATTTCTTCTTATTTTTAGCAAAGTGTTTTGTGTAGATGCCTTACTTGGGAAAGAGAGAGTGCTTAAGTGTCAAATGAGCATTGGTAAAAGTTTAAGCCTTTACAACACACATGGGTCTTAAGCACTAGGCAACTGATGTATTACTTTCTACTCCTTTATGCAGGAAACTTTGTCTCCTATTTTTTCCATTAGCCAAAACAAGTGATGTTTTATGCAACTTAATTGATTTATATATATAAAGATATAGAACAAAAATACTTTACAATGTCTTATACCATCCTACTTAGACTAATTAATTTGAGAGTCAATTGACCATTTAAACCCCTAAACTAACGACCATTGTTTCATCAAAAAGACCATTATGTTACATAACTTCAATTAGCCTTCACATGTGTATGCTCTAAACCAAGGGTCTGGTAAGACATAGACAATGAATGTTATGCTTCTCAGTCGGGTTTTCCATTTTATAGGGACAAAGTGATGTGAAGAGGAGTGATCGATCTTAGAACGTGACAGGGGATTGCGTCACCTTTAATAGATATAATAGTAGCCTTCCCATGTACTATTATCTATTCCTTAGTATCCCCTAACCAAATCTTCCTTTCCTTAATTCATTACATATGGTATATGCCTTATATGAGTGATTCAAATTCTGGAACAATCTTATTTTTCACTTCTCCAATTATTCATTCTTTTGATGGATTATTGAAATAGATGACATTGTTTAGATTATATCCCATTTTCTTCTTATTGCCTTAGATATTATCAACTAGCTTTGATTTGCCATTATAATTTCTCTCATCTAATGTGTAATTTTAATAGCTACGACATTCTTATACGTCTCAATTTCTGTATGTATGCGTAGTTTCTTTCTTATATATATAGCAAGGGAAGTCCTCCCTAATTAAGCTAGTATATGCCATTATGCTAGACTAGCTTCTCCTCACTTATCTTTGGGAAGTAATCCTAATAGCATCCAAAAAGGAAGCATTGGAAAAGATCTTGGATGAATTGAAGTTTCCAGAAAGGATTGTTAGATATCTCTTTATTGGGAGAGTATGTAGACAAATTTTTAAAGGTCATTTTTGGTGAATTTTTGTTAGATTTTAATGATTTTTAACTAAAAATTACCATGAATTATAATTTCCACCCATTTTCTTGTAATACTTAAACATAAATCAATCTAAACAATAAATACATTATGCATTTAAACAAAAATAGATTAATATTTTTAATTTTCTTGTAGAAAAATTAGAAATTAGAAATGATACATAGAATTATGAAATTGTTTTGATACCATTTGTTAAATAAAACACAAACTTTGTTGATCAATTCAAGAGTAACCATAAACTTGTATAAATATAGATAATATGAAGATATTTCTATTTTGCTATCCATCTCCATTTGAGTAAGCTACTCAAGTAAGCTCGTCTACCTTTGAATAAGAAATTGTAAATTTTGATCATTCTTAACAAAAGTTGTCTAAAATGATTTCAATAAGATATTTTTGTAACTTTTCTATTGCATGGATCTCCAAATGGATTAGAGTAAATTGTATCTCTATGAATTTATTTAAGTAGATAGGAAAAGAAATATTATCTATTTATACAAATTTTATTAGGCCTCCATCATTTGTGTAATAAGAACTCGAATGCCATCGATAAAATGTTATTTTCTTCACTAGATTTTGACTTACTTAATTAGATAATTTATTAGCTCACTTTATTATTTTTATACTGAAAAATATTAATTCTTTTATCTTAATCTTTTGAAAATAAAAATTAATAAATTTCTAATAAAAATAAAATTCTAGCATATAAAAGACTTACATTGCAGAGGCTAAGTTAAGGACTATGTCTAATGTCCACTGGATATAATGGTCTTTATTTGTGCACAAAGAGAAGAATGAATCAATAAGAGGATACAATATGAGAAGTTAGGAACATTAGGTAGATATTTGTTGGTTAGGTTTGCCTTTCTTGAGTATAGTAAAAATGTGAAACAATGAAAGGATTGGGGTAGGAAACGTAAGTAGAAGCATAATTAGCAACTTGTTCTCTACATATGGATGGTACTTTAGAGTGTAGTAATCGATGATGAGTTTTTAACTTTTCTGATTAGATAATCCGATTTTTTGGACCAAAGAAGTTAATGAACTTCTTTGTATTAGAAAAACTCGATAAGGACCTGAATTGTAACAGCTCAGACCACCCGCTTGCAGATATTGTCCGCTTTGAGCCTCGGCCTCTCGGGCCTCGCGCTCTCAC
>JANIIA010009245.1:0-32311 GCA_027478495.1 Erythroxylum alaternifolium | reverse complement strand
TTAATTTAAATAAAAATTTTATTTTTATTTTTATTTAATATATAATTATTATTAGTAATAAAATATTTATTTTATTTTAAAAATAAAACTTATAATAAAAGTTTAACTAATAAATTAAAAAACATTTGAAAAAGAAAGGGGGGTGTGGAGTGAGAGGCGGGAGATGGGAGGAGGAGTTTTTTTTAATTTTTTAATTAAAATTTGAAAATTTTGCAATTTAATCTCTATATTTTTCAAAATTTTCGGTATTGACCGGTATTTAAACTCGATATCGAAACTAATATTTCGGTACCATTTTTCAACCGGTACGGTACGGTATTCACAGTAATGGAGTTAACCCAAATAAGAAGATTAGAAATTAGTTCAAGACAATTGCTTATTATGATGCAGAACTCAATGTTATGAATATCATACCTGTATTAGATTTGATTCTGGTATGACACTGTACCGGTAATGGTTAATACTGAGTACTATTTTGAATGTTTTTTTAAATTATAAAATAGTACCTAAATTTTTAAAAATTACAAAATAGTCTATCAATATATTGTAATATATAATTTATAATTTTACATCAACCATATCTCCAAAATCATAATAATATAAATTTGAAATAACAAAAATATATTTATTTTTATTAATATTACTTTTCACATATTTCACGTATGAATAATAAACACAATTAATATAAAAAAGATCATTTAATCATCGTATAAACATAAAATTACCGATAATACAAAGTACTTAAGATGTTACAATTTCATTATATAATAAATAATAATTACATCAAAATATCAAATTAAATAATAATAAATATTCATGACTCTCTAAGTATTACAATTTCAAAAAAGAGTTCGTGATGAGAAAACAACCAATTAGAAGTAAAACTTGAAACAAAAACATTTACAATTATATTTATATTGCATATATAAAATTTATCATATACATAAAACTTAAGTGAAATTAAAAGAAGAGAATAAATGAAAACATAGACCTTCAATATGTTTTCCCATCCAAGATTATCTTATAAATCACTCTTATCTATCAAAACTGATTCTTCAAAAACCCAATCCGCTATAAGATTGATATGGTTAAGATAAATTGGATCTATAAAACTACATGTTCTATTAAGAGTTCTAATGAACAAATAGCTTTTTTTTTAAAAAATGAAAATTGAATTAAGCCATAAAAGGCTTAAAAGCAAATGTCTTAAAAGAGACTCTCAAGAAGAGAGTATACATACATATGATTTTGCCAAGCTACAAGGCATTACAAGAATTGCAAATATGAAATAGATACATCTCCACATGTCAATACAAGCTGATCTTGGTACTAGCTTGTCATAAAAGGTAATTATATGGATTCTAATAGCATTAACTAGCTCTATCATGAATTGGTCATTGCTTCTTTCCTTGTTATGGAAATTATGCCTGTCTCTTTCATCCCATATATGTAGTACTAAGTATGATAAAGCAACGTAATAACACCATTTTATCTTTTTTGACATGTTGTAAGTTCATACTGTAGCTTATGATATGTTGCCACTCCTTTGGTGGATTATTGATTGCACATTTTTTAGGTACTATTTTCCAAGCTCTACATGTGTATTTACATTTGAAAAATAGGTGTGTAGTGCTCTCCTATTGACTTCTGCAAAGGCTGCACCAGTTTGTCAAGTAGTTGAACTCGTTTAATTTGTCAATAGTGGGTAGTTTCTCTTTTATAGGCCTCTATAAAGTTGTAGCTACTCTAGGAAGATTGTATTTGCACCATACCATTTTATACCATGAGACATTCCTGAGATTCTGCTAAAAAAGTTTTCTGCATTAAGTATTATTATATATTCCTTTGGCATTAGGACACCACTATTTTTTGTCTTCCACATTTTCTTTTAATTCTTCATTGTTGATCTCTATTTGCATATTGCTATCATTTATTCTCATAAGGATCTCATTTTTAACTATCATTGCAATTGATAGGTTTTGATTGCCTGAAATGATGCTTTCAATACATATAGCTCAACTTCATTTTCAAAAGGACGATCAAAAATCTAATTGTCATACCAGAACAATGTTTTCATCCTGTTCCCTACTGCCTTTTTGATATAAATTCTAATGAAGCCTCTCTATTTGAGAATCTTCTTAATGTAGCAGTCATTTATAGATGTGAGATCAATTTCAAAAATGCTTTTATCTTTGATGTGGTTTTCATACACCCACTTGCACTATAAAGATTTATGATCAGTAATCAATCTCTACAGTTTCTTGATCATCATGCAATTGTTCAACAGTTTTAAAGGAATAATGTTGAAACCTCTCTACTTTTCAGAACTACAAGCTTCGAACCATTTAATGTCAACATTACAACCTCCTTCCTTTGAACCAAATAAGAGAAATTTCCTGAACATTTTATCAATGATTTTGTTCACAACATTTAGAATAGTCAAGTATGTTGCCCAATTTATATGGACTGAAGATCACACAGCTATAACTAGTTGAGCTCTTTTACCTAAAAATAAAGCTTTCATTCTCCATGACATGCCCCTTTCTTGATGACTAGATGACCTGCTCGACATCCCACGAAACCCTCTAGTCGATATCCAATCCAATTAGAAAGTTCAACTGGAGCTAAGCCTTTTCCCTTTTCTTCAAAATATTTTAAAATCAATATAAAGAAAAAAAAAAGGGAATAGAAGTGGAAGTTTACAAAAGTAACCTTCATTAAAAATTTCGGCAGTATAACAACTGTTATTCAATAAAATCAAAAATTTTAGGTTCCTGAAAAGCAATTCAAAACACTTCTATCCACTTAACCAAAGCACCACTGCTACTTCTGGACTTCAAGTCCATTTATAAACAATCTCAAAGGTTCAAACACATTCATGCATTTAGTTTTTTAAAAAAGAACATTTATAAATAACCATATTTTCACAAAACCAAGATCAAGGCATATTTATGAAGATGATGAATTATAAGTAGTAAAACATTAACAATCTAGCTTTACATAAAAGATGTTGAAAACATGTTCATAATTATGCAATACATGTAAAACAAATGCACAAGCAAAATTGCCTACACAACCACACGTGACGAAGATAGCTACTCAAATGGTGGAGTCTCGGCTACTGAAATCCCTAGCCATGTACTTGGGAGGTTAAAATTTAAAAAAGAAAACAAAAAATAAAGGGTGAGTTAAACGAGCTCAGTAAGTGTTATGTTTTCCATTCAAACATTTACACAAACATTAACCTCCATAAAGAACAAAGATAATTTCCTTTTCTTTTTAAGTAATAACCAATCTTCTGATATAACAAATTCATATAATCAATGCACATGTAAAACATAATCAAGTTCCTCTTTTCTTGTAAGGTAAACAGAGATGGCAATCGATAGTTTCATGAACTTGCTCTTTTAAATTTTCTTTGCCATTTGGTACCCTTAGGTGTAAGGCCACGAAGTTAGTTATGCGTCGCTTACCCGTGCCTAACTAACCTCTAATAATAGAGCTGGTTTTGCATCGCTTACCCGCACTAGGTTAACCATTATATACCAATTGTTATGGAGTTGGTTCTGCATCACTTACCTAAAACATTGTTAGCACAATATATACTTCATACGTGCAAAGGGTGACTCACAAGACATACTGCAGAGGGTAACCCACCGTTAGTGACAGACACTCCCCTTAGACTCTGTCATGCATGTTAGGACGTATTCTGATCTGTATAATCATATGTACAAGGAGACCTAACGACGTACCATAGGCTAAACAACAATTAATACACAGGTGCACCACATTTCTATACCAATTCAATGCATGTTCAAATTTCATTATCGTGCCAATTTAGAGCATATGCAATTTCAATTCGATGCCATCTCAAAGCATATATATATATCGCATAAAAATTAGCTTTCAAATTCAAGTAGCAACACCAATGAACTTATTCATAAACATACTTTTTATGATAAAATAGAAACCGTTTTTCTTTCATAAAATTAGTTTAAAGATGCACTCATAGTTTTGCACACTTATCACCAAGCACACTCACACATTCGGTGACTCTCCTTTACCACTTTTTCCTTCCTAATCTTTTAGGAAATTGGTGAACATCAATCCTAGGTCAAGATTTCTTCAATTTCTACTCCAAATGCACCAAAAATTGCACCTCTCTTCTTCCTCATCTCCTTTGATGAATTCTCCCTCTTTCTCTCCTCTTTGCTCTCTTTCTTTTTGGTTCTCATGAATCCTCCTTTCCAATTAACCAAAATTTGTCATCTTTTGCTTTTTTATACTATAATACTTTACACACGTCATTTTCTTATAAACATCTTAAATGGCTCATCATCATCTAATTTAATGTTTCTTAAACCATATAAAGTCTTGTAATTGGTCAATAAATGTGGTTCGTTTAAAATTTATTAATTAACTCCATTTATGTAAAAAAACCAATTCGCTCTTTCATGGATTACTATACCTATAAACTAGATCAAATCCTAAAAATATTCCACAGCCATCTCACCACCAAATTGACAATGGGATACTTTAATTAGGATCAATACTTAGTAATTAGATGCCTAAAAAATTTTGAATGGGTTTAAAATCATTAATACCTATTATTTTCCAAAAAGGGCATTTTTGTCCTAAACTTATAAAATTCTTGAAATTCATCTGATTGGACTTGTTTTCGATCTGTTTTAATCTCATTTGACTCTAATACCTATTATGGGTATTTTCACATTTTTTTGGAGGTTGAGTCCTCAAAATCTTTATTTAAGTGAAAATACTATTTACTCGAGTTCACTATTCATCTAGAAATACTATTCACCCAGAATAAAATATATAAACCGATAAAAGGGAAAGTTCGGGGTTTTACACTCCATCTTATGATTTTTGTTTATATTTTGTCCATCAAAGGTTTAAAACTTCCATAGCTCCATCTGGAAGTAGTTATTAGAACTTCAAGATAGGTGAAAGGTGAAGAAATTTCTCTAAAACTAGTGATATACTTAACCATGTTTCTCTGATCCTCTGTACTTACAAAAATGTGAAAATAGCTTTTTTCAGCATTAACATAGAGTCTAGATAGCTTGTTGAAAATTTTGATATCCTTCATAATAGCTAAAAGTGAAGTTTTGTCTACATTTGCTAGGATATTCAAGTCATCCATAAAAATGAAGTATGTAATTCCCAGTTTCCTACAATTAGAATGATATTTGAAATGATTTGTTTTGTCCATAATTCTTCTCAAAAGTTTATTGAGCACCTCCATGATAAAGGCGAATAAGTATGGTGAAGAATGGTTGCCTTACCTAATTCCTTTAAAAATTTGAAGAATTTTTTTGACTCTCTATTGATCATGAGGCTAAAAGATGGAGTGGTGAAACATAATGAAAACCAATCAAAGAAACATTGTGGAAATTCCAAAACCTTCATTTTGTTGCTTAAAAAGATCTAGTTAACATTATCATAAGCTTTCTTTAGAGTAATCTTCAATATACAATTTTTACTGCCTTTCCTTTTGGAATAACCTTTCATGAATTCTTACAATAGAAGAATATCATCACTCATCTCTCTACCAGGAATATAAGACCCTTGAGCACTGTCGATATGGTTTGCCAAAATCAAATTTAATCTTTTATCTAGGGTTTTAGAAATGATCTTGTAGACTAAGTTGCAATAAGCTATAGGCCTAAAATCTTCGAAACTTTTTTGTTCACCTCCTTTAGGAATGAGTATTATGAAATTGCCATTGATCACTTTGAGCATCCTTTTCTTCTATAAAAATTCCATTACTGCATCTAGTATTTATTGAAGAACTTCATGTTCAAACCATCTAGTCCTGGAGCTTTATAAGGATCCAAACTTTTGATAATTAGCTCAATTTCTGCACTAGTCATAAGTTCAAGGAGTATTTCAGCTTCTGGAGAAGTAATAAAACTGCACATGATACATTTCATAACTTCCATTAAGGATTAAGCATTGGCAGGGGAATTTATAACACTCGAGAAATAATTAAAGGCCTCTGACTTCAACAAGTCTTGATTAGAGATGGTGTAATTATTACACATTAGACTGTTGATCCTATTTGTAGCTTTCGTGGAGATTACAGATCTATGAAAGAAAGTTGAACCCCTTTCTACTCCTTTCAACCAAGCAATTCTAGATCTCTACCTCATTAAGGACTTATCAAAAGAGAGAGCTTTAGAGAAGTTATACAAAGCTTGCCTTTCCATGTCAGTGACTATTTTACATTGAGGTTTGTTATACAACTCATTCCGAGCTAAAATTAAAGCACTTCTAGCAGTAGTAATAAGATGGTGTAAATTTCCTAGATTCTCCTTATACAAAAGTTTAAGATTTTGCTTGAACAAAAACATTTTTTAATTGTATTTATATTTCTTAAAACCATTCACTTTAGTTTTAGTTCCTTTCCACAAAGCATCATCAAAACCTGGAACATCAATTAGAAAGTTGTTAAACCTAAAATGGTACCTGATTCTCTCATAATCTATTGAAGTAATGGTAGGTGAGTGATATGACCAAAAAAAGTTATGAAAAAAGGTTGAGCTATTGGGGAATTGTTAAAACTAATCAGTATTTGCAAGAGATCTATTGAGTTTCTTCCTAATAAGATCATTTCCCTGCTAATTATTACACCATGTGAAGAAATTTCCACCTGAGGCTATATTAATTACCTCAACATATGATAAGCATAACAATAAATCTAACAAGGAATCTTATTGACATATACCCCTTTTGCCTCTTCAGCTGTAATAATCACGTTAAAGTTTCCAATGAGTAACTAAAGCTTATTAGTGTGACTAGATATCCTTCTAATATCATTCCAGAGGTGATTCCTTTGATAGACATTGTTGTGAGCATATATAAATTAGATTTGACAATCAACTTTAGAGGATTTGCATCTAAAAGCAATACGAATCATCTGATTAGTGATATATAATGGAGAAGCTTTAACTTTGTTATTGTTGCAAAGAACTAGAATTCTGCCATTAGGATATTGATCAAAGTTGGCTATTTCTAGCCACTTACTTCTTAGTATCTTCAAAATGTTACATTTATCAGTCCTAAATCTAGTCTCCAAAATAGCTAGAAGATCAGGTTTATTTTCACTAATAAAATCTTTGATAAGTAACTTAGAAGGAGCATTAGCTCCTTTAAATATCCAGGCTATAGTCTTCATATTTTGTAGTTATTAGTAGGTGGTTTCTTTTTCCTACTCAATTTTCTCTTCTGCACTTTTACAAAATCTTTCTTTGATGCAATCTTATCAATCTCCTAGTTCAAAGTCTGTAGCTTATTATTCTTTAAGTTTGGAGTTTCCAATAATTTTTTTCTCCATTCAGCCCCTCTATATTGTTATGAATTTCTGCTAAATCACTAGGAATTGATGTAACAAATTCTTCCATCACTTTTGAAAAATTGTTTTGTATTTCCTCCTTTGAACCTTGATTATTGTTGTGCTTAATATCTTTTAATATGTCAGTTTCCTCAATTCATTATAAAACCCTATTTTAAACCTCTTACCAATAGGAAACCACTTCTTTCTTGGTTCTTCAAAATCTATTTTCTAAGCATAAGAGACCATCAAATAGTCTTCCATGATTTTAAGTTGCTCATTTAGTCTTATAATTGGTATAGAATTAGGTAATTAGGATAATGAGCTAACCAGTACACAAATTAATTCTTAATACCTCAACAATGGCTTGATCCATGCAAATTGGCTATCCAATATAACTTGTAAGATAACTTAATCCATTTGTTGTCCAGTATTCTAAAGGGACCTTATGAATGCTAACCCAAAAAGGTATATTCTTTTGTTTAATCTCTACAATATTTATTCCAGGTTTCCAAAATTACAACGTAATAGGTTTACCATAGGCATGTCATAAACCAGCTTCCAGTACTTTAAAGGTAGTACCCTTGCTTGTAAACTTGGAAAAGAATGTATCATCAGTGTTGAAAAGTATATCCACTAGCCTAAATTGATTCCAATTATTGAATGCTCACTGTTTCATAAAAAGGAAAGTTATTATCTTTCCATTGAAGAAACCTATTAGTGTAGAACGCCATTTTTATGCTCCAACTATAGGGACTTTAATTAAGGGGTTGACACCACTCGCTGATCTTTAACTCTACTTAGATGAAAGTAGCTCAAATTTGCTTCTAGAGTGTTGTCACTAGTTACCTAAACCTAAGTCTTCTTGACATTGAAGGAATTGTGACTGTTGGTAGCAAGTTCGGGAGTAGCTTGAGGAGAGGTTTGAACTCCTATATAAGTTATAGGAGCTGAACAAAGCTTCACTGTCCAGTAAATAAAGAGAAGAACCAGAAGATAAAGACCATGAATGAAGTTAAATAAGAGCACTCTTGAAGAAGATTAGCTAATAAGGAAGCACTGAACAAGTGTAGAAGGAGTGTTTGGAGTATTCACATAGGGCAAAACCAGAAAACAGTAAGTTTACAAAGTTAATGTTCGAATGAAAAGTAGTCAGGAGAAGATAGTAAGTGGAAGTAGCAAGATATTAAGCAAGCATCAAGAAGAGAAGACAATAAGCAACTAGGAGAAATAAGAAAGCGGTATTCAAGCAGGAACAAAAAAGTCAGCATACAAGTATGAGCAGGTGAGAATTTGAAGAAGTTCTGCTTCAAAGTCCATCTTATTATCTATGGAATTTTTTCTTAAAGCTCTTTTGAGATGCATATTGTTCTCCATTTTTAGTAAACAAATAACATTAAATTATTAAGAATTATAATAAATTATATCCAACTTAATAATGACAATAACATATCTTTCTCAAAGCTTTAAATTGCATCAAACAAATACCAAGTTGTTCAATCTTTGATGTTCCAATCTATTCCTTTTCTTAGAATAGATGAATTCAAATATGCTACAATTTCTTTTACACCATGTTACACTCACAAATTGACTTAGTATTCGAATTGCAAACTTTTGCAATTCTGGAACACCACTGCTGAATTGGTCCCACCAAGCAACTGCAAAACAACAAAAGCAACATTATAAAAAAAAGTAATAATTAATTTTTAACAAGTAATAAAAGTGAAAAAATATACCTAAATTAAGTTTATCTCTTTGACAAATAGTAATAGGCATCTCAAAATCACTAGGACTATCCTTATGAATCTTTATTTCTAAGCTTAAGAGATCTTGCACCATCTCATGCGTAATAATAGTTGTAATAGTAAATAATATTCCCCTATTAACTTTATCTTTCTTTATAAAACTTGGTCTGAAATAGATATCAGGATTTTAAAATGCCCCAGTTGCAAACAAACAAAAAGAAAAAAAGAAAAGTTACCTTTCTCATCACTCATTGATAACTGCAAAAGGCATTTTTTTCATATTGACCTTGATTGTTTCCTTCGCCCTCTCCATAGCATCATAAAATTAACCCATATTTGCTTTCTCGTCACTATTAGCCAAACAAAGTTCCTTTACTAAAGGCTCATAAAATTGAATGAAAAACTGACATTAGGAATAAAATTCATTATCTTCAAGTATAATGATAGAAACCTCTAATCCAGCATTAGACCTAACTTGCTAAGATTCATTCCACTGATCATTTGTAAAAATTTGTCTCAACTCCTTCTTCATTAGAAGTGATATGAAATTAATTGCAAATCTTATAATAGTATGATAACACAAATTCCTACTATTGGTGAAATCTTTTCACATTAAATTTAGGACCCATGCTTGAGGTTAACTTTTTTGCTTTCTGTACAGTCTGATCAATAATAAGAAAATATCTAGCATCTCCTATATTTTCCAACATTAGGTTAATGCAATATGCAACGTAAGGAGCTCAATAAAAAGACTTATACATGCTTTGCAATCTTCTTCTAACTGCTTTATGATCATAATCATTGTTAGTAATAAACTGAATAATATTTTATGGCCCAACTTTATTCACAACTTTATTAAATATCTTAAACAGAGTATTAACATTCCTAATAAGGCCAGATAATAGACTTAAAAAACATTATCTCCTTTGTAGAAGAAACCAAAAAATTAATAATAACTTTATGTCTTTTAATTGTCCAACCATCACACATGATTGAACACCTAAAATTAGCCCAAGTCAACCTTTTTTCATCTAAATAACTTTTTATTTTATAAATAGAGCTACTCAAAAGCTTACCTGTGTTGTCATCAATTTAAAAAGTTTTGTACCCTGAACCATAAAAGGCAATAACATTTGCCATGGGCTAATAATAATAAAACTGGGTAGCAATGAATGTTATACCTGAATTATACCACCATCTAGCTATTGTCATATCTATATTATGAGCTGCTTTTCTAGAATGTAAGGCATTATGAATTAAAAGCTACGCTCAAAGAGTTGTTCACATTGTAAAAAAAAAAACACGACTGTCTTCTTCTTTTCCTAACATTAGGTGCAACATTTCTTTCTTATTGGGTAGGAATACTACCACTTTCAACATCCTCATAATCATTCTGAGCACTAATAAAAGAACTTCCACTACCAATTTTGTGATTTAATATTCTATCTTTCTCATGTTGATAAACTTTAAGCAAAGCCTTCACTTACCATTTCACATTATGACTCTCTTTTTTACAAGGCTCCATATCACCTTTAACCCCAACAAAAATGTTTCTTTAATCTAGTAATTCCTCTACCTCTCAAATGCTTGTTACAATACAAACAAATGGTATGGTTCTTCATTCCAGGATCTAATCTAGCATAAGTCCAAGCTAGATCAATGAATCTTCTTGAAGTAGCTGAATTATTAGGAGTACTTAAACTTCCTTCCATTTATATGTAAAATTAAATAAAGATATATCAAAATTAATTTAATAACTTCATATCAAAATAAAGTTGTGTAAAAAATATATTAAGAAATAGATCAATAATAGTTTCTTAATAACTCATGTTTCTTTCTAAACTCAACCATCAAATATATACATTGATTACTACACTTTCACAAATATAATTCATTTTGTTTGATTACTTAATTCAAATATAAGATCACAACTATAAACTATTTTGTGTAATTATATAATTCAAAAATAAACTCACAACTATAATTATATAATTCAATCATAAATTCATAAGTCACAATTATAACTCATTTTATGTTATTATATAATTCAACTATAAACTCGCATCTATGATTCAAATCACATAATTCAACCATAAAATCACAAATATGACTTATTTTGCGTTATTACATAATTTAAACATAAACTCACAATTATAACCTATTATGTATAAATATGTGATTCAGTCATTAACTCTTAACTATAACTTATTTTGTACGATTATTAATTATTGATTAAATAATTCAATCATAGATGTAAACTAACAGCTATAACTCAATTTTTATAATTACTAATCATATAATTCAACCATAAATTAACTAATAAATTCTGATGATTATAAAATTCAATTTACAATATAAAACTCAATTTATAATATAGACTAACCTTTCATTCAAATTTCATTGTATCTCAATCTCAAATTTCAGTTAAGAACAACCTCAAATTTATAATCCAATTCAAAATTTTGGATAACAAATGAATAACCTCAAATTCATAATCCAATTCAGAATATCACAAAAAGTTAGAAGCAAAACTAATTCTAATTTCTAAGTGAACACTTTGTTAACTTTTATAAATGACACAAATTCAAACTTCCATTCCACTATCTCACAATTCAAATTTATAATTCACAAGCCATACATGATACACCACATCCACAACTTTGCATGTCTATAACAGAAGCAATCACGTTATCAATTTCTCAATTATCATACACACACACACACGATTCCATACACACACAGAGTTCCACTTCTGACAAATTTTTGCTAATAAAATGCAACCTTAGCTTAAGCTCACAAATCACAACACTATAATTTTACAACACAACACAACATAAGAAAGTGATGTGATGCGACGGTGGATGGCAACTGGTAGTGTTCTGAGCAATTGGCTATAATGACCGATGACTAGCGACTAGCGACTGTCGAAGACAACTAGCTATTGGCGTTGGCAACTAGCAATGATGGTGATAGCAAATGGAAATGGCAATGGCATGACTGGAAAATGGTGATGACGTGACTGAAGACGGGAACAAACTAATATCTTTTTTAGGATTTTTTTGCATTTTAGTCCTCCAATTTTTAAAATTTACGATACTAATTGAAATTTAAGCGATATTTCAAATATTAGTCAATATCAGTTAATAGTACATGCTAAAATTTTGTACCATTTTTTGGCTACAAAATTCAGAAGTTTGGCAAACTTAGGCACTACAGCACAGCCCTGTAGGCCTCATAGATCATAAAGAACTCATAATAGGCCAACACGATTGAATGACTATGCAGTTTAGGATTATGTCATAAGAATTTCCTTTCTTTTGCATTTTAAATATTTTAAGGATGAGCTATGGCAGAATATTAATATTTCTTCTCTTTTCATCATCCTTAAAATTTCGCGCGAGCACGCGAGCGCCCACACACACACACAGATATATATATATATGAAATTTGGGAAAAGAGTAAAAGATACGTAGAGAAGAAATATTTTGTTTTTCCTTATTTTCCTTTCTTCTAAACCTTTGTTCTTTATTATGGTGGGTAGTTACAAGCAGCTACAACATATTATTATAATGTATATAGAAACAGTTAATTTTCTCTTTTCTAACCAGAACTCGTGTAGAATTGGATTTGAAATTAGTTGGAAGAGTTTGAGTTCATTTTAACAAAGAACAACGTATAGATACTTAAGAATGGATAGGTGTTTCGGCATTTACTGGGTTCCAAATGCGTACAACACACTTATTAGCTATTACCATTAATGGATACAATGAGTCTCTAATCAAATATCGTCAACTTCTCCTAAGTACTTATAGTCTGAATATAAATAATTTTATCTTTTTATTGGCACTTGAAACTTGACCAAATTTTCAGTATCTAAATTATAGTTTTAAAATATTAGAAAAAAGGAAACAATTTATTTAAATTACAAATATTTCTTAATTATATTTAAATTACATGAAGCTTTTGAAATAACAAAATTAGAGGAAGATTTGATTGGCGGACACCAAATTGCCAAAAATTCAAGTAACTTTTCCCGTATTTATTAATTAAAATTTCATGTCATCATGCAATAATTTAGCACGTAGAAACAAATCATCTATTTCACTTGTATTGTTCGAACTCTATTCAAATCCATCTCATCCACATATTTATGTGGGTCCTATATAAATACGTGGATGAGATGAATTAGAACAGGGTTGGAACATTACAAATGGAACAGGTGATTTTATTTGTTTAGCACGTCCGCGTCAGGGTCAATATGTATGTTACTATGTTAAGAAGTAGATAGCAGTTATTTTCATTAAGCCACAAAAATTGTTAGTGTATGCACATACTAAGCCTAGAGAGGACCAAATCATCAATGAAACTTGGACTTTGCAAAAGTCATTAAGATAATATAAGATGCATTTACTCCTTACCGTATAGCTCAATTAATAGTAGACCAGTGGAGGTTAATAATGTCAATGAAATACATAATTTTAAAAAAATTATTTAGTGAGTTTATGAATTCTTTTTTTATAAAGATAAAAGATCCATTTATTAAATGATTTAACTCTTGAAATATGGAATAAGTATTTATTAGAAGTAGATAGTCTTGTATATCTAAATATTATTTATTTGTAAGTCAAGTTTTAAAATATTTATTTTAAAAAATATGTTAATCATTAATTTTATTAAAGCTTAATAACCATTTGAGGCAAACATGTGGCATACGAGGAAGATAATGAGTCTTTAATTATGACAAAGAGTGGAAGCAAGACTTTGACTGTGGAATCAGAATGAGCAAAGGACTTGAGTAAGAAGTCTACTTAAAAGACTTAAAAAGAAGTGATATCTCAATATTTAAGTTTTTTTTTCTAATTTGGTAACTTTTATGATCTTTAGTTGTAAGTTTAGTTTGTTTTATCAGTTTTAAACCCATGGTCTTAAGTTTATTTAAATGTTCTTTTATGATTACATCTTTATTATTCTACTTGCAATGATACTTGAAGGAGTTATATAGGCAACTTCACCTATATGTGCAAAAGTAAAGATCAAATTTCAATGGCTAGGGATAGATATTGATGACATTGGATTAGGCCAATGATCTTTTACTATCAAGGAACTAATAGTAATCCTTAAATTCTTTCTATTATTTTATATGTTTTTTTATTGTTCTTACATCGGTAAATTTAGGACAATATACAACTTAAGTAGAGGGAATTAATTGTGATGCTTCTAATTTTTTCCATAATTAGATTATTAGCAAAATTCTTAATTTTTCATAATATTAAAAATTCATTTTGTGTTTGGTTGTTATTGTGATTTAATTTGTTTAAGTAATTATTTATAATATTTGATGATTAAGCTGATTTCAATTTGCTTCGTCAATTTTTAGAATGGATATTTAATTAGCACTATGATACTTTTTCCATAGTTTGTTGATACTGTTGAGTTATATTTGAATCATTTTTAAGAGTTTTAATTATACTAAGAAAAGGAAAAAAATAGTGTAAATAAGTACTAATCATTAAATAAATTCACTCTTCTAGAGCAAAAAAGGTTAAAGTTAGAGAGTGGTTCTAGTAGTCATTTAAAATAGTGACTTAGTTGAGTATTTGAGAGTATTCATAATAAGGTGTCTACATTTATGTCATGAGGTTAGGTAACTATTCAGATAACCATGTAGATGCTCCTATTTTATATAAAGTTATTGTTTTCATTTTTCATTCAATAAGGGTTTTGAAAATGTTTGAAAGTTAAAGCATCTTTCTTATGTATGTCCATTTTATGCACTAAGTTTAGTTTTGTATATTGAGCTAAAGTTTGAAAGATTATAGAGTGAATTGAATTGACTTATGACTTAATGTAAGTATCCAAATGCCTAAAACTTTGATTAGCATTGCAGTTGTTTTAATAATAGAGAATATTGACTAATATGATTAATGTGTTAATTTGTTTCTAGAGTTGTCATCTATTTAAGTTAAGAGTGATAAAATTGATTTGTTTGAGAATAAGCAAATGCTTAAGTGTGGGAAACTATATGCTTTTAGTATGATTTTGATAGCATTTAGTTTATTTTTAATGATTTATATAGGAATTGGTACTTAATGTAGCTTATTTTTTATTTTTAGGTTTTATTTCTACTCCTCAATAAACAAGGAGTGGATCTGATTATGGTTAGAGGCAACATTCATAATTTGAGTGCAACATTCTCTATAATTATTTGATCTAGAAGATATTAAAGTCAATAGAAAGCTATCACGTAACCAATGCATATGACACTTTTGGGATAAGCATCGATTTGCTTCTATATAGGGAGATTGTTTTGGCTAAAATAAGAAAGGCACTAATTTTTTTTTCCTTTTTAATATGTTCCTAATTCTCCTTTGGCTGTCCTCTTATCCTCTAGTTGTCTTTGGATCTAAAAGTTCCCTATAATTATCTCCAAAAGAGGTATTTATAGTTTAGGGTTTAAATATAATGTTTAATGGTTAAGAAAATTAGGTTTTTATGTGTTTTCTAAGTATGTGTTTTCTAAGTATGTATTATAAGACCAGAACCTATGTTATCTTTTATCTTTTATCTTATTTTCTTGATTATTTATTGTTGACTCCCTTTTTCTTTTCATAAATTAAATTTAAATAAATCTAGATGGGATGAACCCTGGAACCTATTCTTTTGAATTGAATTTTTGATTTAATGCAAGATTTTATTTTTTTGAAAATTTTTTATAGGTACATATTGTGTTGAATTGAAATTTTACCAATATTTTGATTTAATTTTAGATTTCACATAAAGGGATTGAGAAATCACATGTATGAATATTTCATGACATGAATAATGGGAGTTAAATGAAATCCTAGAGATAGGAACATATGATTTTTCTAAGTTTAAGTGAAATCTACACTGGGAATTCATAAAGCAAATTAATGCAATCTTAGGGGCTTTGATTAGGAAGAGATTTCAATAAACCAACTTAAGAATATAAGTTGTATGTTTTGAGGAAGAATATAGTTGTAAATTTGAAATTCCTGTTGGTCAAAAAAGCTAGGTTTAATCATTGAATTAAGATAAATTCAAGCATAGGAAATGTATGAGTGGAATTCTTCATCTAGATTTTGTTTATCTACTAGTTGCCTTATTCTTACCTATTGCTTTATTTGTTATTTTAAAATTTTCACTTTATCCTTTTAAAATCAATCACTCATTTTATTAAACTAAATAGAAGAAAGAATATTAGTACTGGTAATTATGGTACTCTTGGGATTGATATTTATATTCACGTAAGCTATATTATAAAAACGATAGGTTCACTTGCCATAGTGATCGTTTTTAGTATTATTTTATGTTATCAAATCAATATCTCAAAACTCTTTTAAGGAAAATTCTTATTGTCTCTCTTTCCATTTCATTCTTTCAATACTATGTCAAACATAATCTCTCTCTATGAGAGATCAGTGCTACATAAAGTTTATTTTTATATTAGAACTTTGCAATAAATGCTAATTTATGCTTTGTTAGAGAGATCTAATAAGTTTTAAAGTTTGTCCTAACAAATCTAAATTATAAGGATAAAGATTCTTTACTAAAATCCTTTATATCAAACTAATTTCACTAACAAATATTTAACCTCATGCAATAAGGTCAAGTCATTTGATACAAGCAAGATATCATTTCATACATAAGTAGAAAAATGACCTTACTTCCACTCACCTTATAGTATAAGCATCATTCAACTTTATTTTCTATAAGGCCAAATAAGTTAATTATCTTCTCAAACTTCAAATACCATTGTCAAGAAGCTTATTTCAATTCATATACTGATTTTTTCAATTTAGAAATCATAGAATTCTTGTCATCATCCTAAAACCCTAGGTTGTACTAAAATAAAGGTCTTCGTTTAAGAAAGTAGTTTTAACATTCATCTAATGTAGCTCTATCATAATGAGCTACTGTTGTTATATTCAATCCAAATGCACGAGAGAAAGTGACATTAAATTTTATCCCTTCTTAGAGTGAAACCTTTGGTAACCAAACTAGCTTTAAAGTTCTCAAATTTTTCTTAAAAGTCATTTTTGTTCTTATAAACTAGTTTATAGCTAATAGGTTTACAATCGTAAGGTAAAACAATAAGTTATCATACCTAATTATACTTCATGGACTATATTTTGTCTTTAATTACATTCCAACAAAAATTTGCAAAAGGATCAAAAATAGCTCATGAAAAAATAACTAGAATAATGATATATCCAATATCATATTCATTCTCACCCAAATAGACTATATATTCAGATGATATTACAAGTCTCTTTACCATAGTGGATCATTTTAATTGAAATTATTCAATTGGATCCTCTACCACAAGGAACACAATCTTTATTTATATTGATTCTTAGCCCTATACTAGAAAGGATAACAACTTAATTCTAGGAATTAAATCTATGGAGATAGATTGGAAGTTGTTCACCTATTCTAAATCTAAGGATATAGATAACATACTAAAGATTTTTAGTATTTGAGATATTTGATAATTATGAAGTATTAAAGATATCCATTATTCTAAGTACGAGTTGATATTTTGAGTTCAAAAAGATAAGGATATTTTCTTAGAAGTAAATCTTAATTAAGGTCTATTTTACTTAAAAACAATATCATTTAAGATTGGAAACATTCCAACGTAGCAATGGTTACTAATTAAGTCATATTACATTTTTTATTTAGTGGAAATAATTGATTAGATAAATAAGTTCTTTAATGAACTTGATAAATAAGTTCTTTAGAGTCATTAGGCATGTCAAAGGAACTAAGGTCTCATCAAAGATTCAACAATGTATTTAAGAAAATTTTCTTAATTATGATGATAATTAAGATGGAAGTTGTAAGATTTAAGCAAATACTTATTACAAAGAATCTTATAGAATTCTCTCATTAAGCCATGGTCCCAGTAGTAGCATGATCGCCATATGGTGATATGGTATATGATATTTAAACGATTGACTTAGTGCAAGTGAGAGATTATTATTTTATTCCCTACAACTAATCGATTTGGTTGTAGTTTAGTAATAATTATTTAAAGACATTCGTTATGTTATAAATGTTTAGATGTATATGATAATATGATAATTATACAATGCAAATTAAATTATAATGAGATTATTATTATGAGATTCATATTGCATTTATGTATTATCCCTAAATTGTTCCTAGTCATCATTTTTATTAAGACTGAATATTAATAAAACTTAAAAAGATTAGCACATATTATATTTTTCCTTATAAAGGAAGTATTCAATCTCATAGACTAAAGTATGAAGATACTTAAACAAACGTGTGGGTACTTGTTAGAGAATAAGTTCACTGAACTAACACGACATGAAAAATTCATTTGGAATATTACTTGTATGTCAATAGAATTCTCATTTTGATGATCGTATAAGTGATCTTTTGATTTGAAGTCTCCAAACTTATCTTCTATAAGGATTGCTATATTTTGATATTACTTGTGAGCTATTTAATCATTGGTCATTTAGTCGATAGTCATTAGATGTAACATGAACTATATGAAGATAATTGAGTGATCAAAATAGAATTCATCACTCTAAAGTAATTAGGGAGAATATTTTGGTGTTTTCGATTAGTGTTAATTTTGGAAATCCTTGGTCAAGTTGGAATTATATTTTGTAAATAGTTTACAAATGTCATTAATTGAATCAATAGCTAATGGCGAAGAATTAATATGATTGTATTTAAAATAGAGTAGATATTAATTTCATGCTTTATGTATAATTGGAATATTATTTGAAAAAAGGGATTGAATTATATGAAAAAAATCATAGACGGAAAGGATAGTCTAAACCACTTTGACATTCCTAAATAGTTAGGTGATCATGATGTATTGTTAGACGTCAATCTTGATCTATGATTATAAATTGTTTAATTGAGAATTAAAGATAAGTTAAAAGGAGTTTTAATTTATTTAATTTTAATTATGAATCAAGATTATAATTTATAATTATTGTCAACATATTTAAGAACCTAATGAGTTTCACATAAAAAACAGATTATAAGAGATAAAAAATATTTCAATAACGGCTGGTTCTAGGCGAAACTTTCGGTACCGGCCAGTACCGATGTCGAATATTTTGTTCTATTTTCCTATCAACATTTAAGAAAAATAAAAAATCAATTAAATCCCTCGTATTGATTAATATTTTTAATAATAATTAGTATCAGTGAGTGCCGACAAAAAGTACCAGTACTAACCAATATCTTAACCCGATGCGAAGTGAATTGTTTTGAGGTACTGTCTATATCCTCATTACTGCTTTGCACACAAGATTTTTCCGTACTAGCTTCTTCTACTGAAACGGCTGTACTTTAGCTGAAACTCTTAAAAGGAATATTGGGTGTCGTTCTGGTGAAGCAATCTTAATAAGGAATGAGAAATACACGGAGTAAATGCAAGGTTACCAATGCAGGGCATGTGGAAACCTATAAATGCACCAATTTCCACGTTCAAAGCGGATCCTACAGCACTAGAAATGCATCGTCATTTTCTTGGGAGCCAAACAACAGCATAGAAAACAGGTAAAAAGTCCGCATTCCTCGGTGGTCCAAAAGCAGACCAAACTATCAATTGAATAATTGGGCGCTGAGTAAGAATTTATAAATCTTGATGGCATGTATCACCACTCTCCCTATTACCAATATTACTTTTTGTCTTTTCTATTTGGATGGATTCACATAAAATGTCTATATTCGCATCGATTTTGGGGCTTTGGATGAATTAATGGCAGACATTCCTTGTTTTTTAATTATTATTATCATCTTGCTTTACCCTAATCTCTTTTTTATGTACAAAGTCATCCCTACACCAACTTCAAAATCTGTTGTCAAAAAGCAAGAATGAAAAAAAATGTATGGAAGCATTCAAATACTAAAATAAACACATAAATGAATCAAGTTTTAAAGTTTAATAAACTTGAAATTATTTCTCTCATCTGAAATCGTAACATTTAGAGAACTTGTTGCAATTATTTTGTTTTGCTAGTTTGGATACTCGATTGGTACAAGAAACCGATAGATATAGAATATTCAATGTTTAATAGACATGAATACCAAAGAACTCGAGAGGCATATTATAGGCCATCGACTAGTCAAATCAAAGTATTCTTTGTTTAGTAAATCCAATTAAAACAAGGGGGAGACTAAAGTATCTTAGCAACCAAGTCTAAAAGTATGTGATTCCACGTTTTGGCGGAGTGTAAGTTCCTAATTGTTGACTTGGTATGTTATGAATATTACATCTCGAAAAAAAAGACACAAACTGATGTAGATAAAATCAATTTGCTATTTTGGACGGTCTTGGCCAAAGCGTGATTCTTGTAACACAAGTCCAAACTCTCTGCCTCATTCGGCTTAAATAATCGTGAAGCAGCATGGCAACATTTTTCTTTAAACGATGATTTAATATAATGGAATGAGATACGTATCTTAAGTTTTGAAGACGACGGTAATGCTATTAAATTGGTTATTGTTTATATTTGATCGTCCTCGTCATCATCGTTATCAAAGAATTTCTATACATGAAGGAGACATTAGCAGTACAGATGCATGGTCATACCGAAAGACGGAAGAGGTATATCTATATCGTTGGCATTTAATACAAGTAATGACCCGTAACTTTTGTGAGAGTTACATTTGTCTACCTTTTTTCTTTCCCTTTGTAATTGGTCAAATGTACTCCCATCATGTACGTATGTGCATATGTACAATATTTTAAATATAAATTTGCAACTTATTCAGCTTTTGAAAAGAAAAAAATAAAAAGAAAATATATCAGCATTCAGTATATACAATTTATATTTTTTAAAAAACACCAAGAATTAATGAAATAAAATATTCTCAAATTCTTATAAATAAAAGGGAAAAAGAAGTATAAAAGTGGAGTGTATTTTTTCCAGATGTAGATTCGCTAATGTGAAATGGAATTCTATCAAAAAATTGTGTCTTCAAGACAAAATTAGTAACCAGTAAATGGAGGTAGTCTTATGGTTTCTATCAACTAGTATCCCGAGAGAAGACAGATCACTTGCGCTTATTGCTTTAGGTTCTTGCCTTTACAAATTATGGGAGAAAAAGAATGTGAGATGTTACAAGGGAGTTGAAAATTCCATTCGTAAACTGCAACAGACTGTTAGCTTAATGTGAGATGTTACAAGGGAGTTGAAAATTCCATTCGTAAACTGCAACAGACTATTAGCTATGTCATAAAGAATTCCATATATATAGGTAAAGGGTCAGGTATAATCATGTTTTTCGCAGGATTCTGACATTATTGCTAGTGTTTAAAAGAAAGCATTAAGGGATAACAATTAAATGCAGCATCAAGCAGACATGTATAATTAAAAAATTTAGAGTGACAGATTGAATTAAAAAAAAATATACAGAGCAAGTGCTACAAGTAAATTGTAACCTGTTATTTAATTTAATTTTTAAAACATTTTTTGTTTACAGGAGTGTCACAAATAAAATTTTATTTCCATAAATGGTGGGAAACTCTTACCTCTTATATGTTTCTTTTACTTTAAAATTTTAAAAGTTTAGTATTCAAAGATATCTTCAAATAATCATATGACTCTCAAGATTGTAAAAAATGTTGGAGAAAGCTTCAACGTCATCTTTAGCCTTACTTGCCCCTCTAGTAGAGATTTATATGTAGTTAAATCTATGTTAACTCCTTCGATAATTTTGACTCCTACAACTAATATGTAACACCCCCTGTACAGAACCTACGACCACCCACGTACGTGATAACCAAACTCTTGTACAAACAGTCATGACATACATTTCTTTTTATTTATAGGGACTGTCATCACACATTTATTTATTCAATGTTGTACATATACATATTACAAACTTTCATATCACTTTTGAAAAATCGAAGGGGGTTAATTATTTCTCAACTTTTCGCATCCTTCTTTTCCGTCAATAAAATAAAATAAACAAAATCGAAATAACAAAGAAACACCAAAATTTGGTAACGCAGTTCGGCACTTCTTGTCTACGTCTGCGGGGCCCTCACTCAGCTTAATCACTTTCACGAAAGTACAATAGAATTACTCAAGGCTTTACTGAGCCGACACCACTCAACCCTTGACACTATCACTCAACCTCACTTCCCGTGAAAGAATTTCACACCCAATAGTACGACCGCCTCGTACTAACCTCGATAGAGGATTTTCTCAATCAATCTTTTAATGAAAGAACAATGAACAAATAACTCAAGTGATTAAAATAATAAAGAACGAAAACTCGATATACTTGAGATAGAGAAAAACAACTTCCCGATGAGTTCCGTTCCACTGAAATAGATTTAGAAGTTGTCGTAATACCAATAGGCTAATTTATATAAACACCAACATAAAGTATATGCAGCCCATAAAAAAATCAATTAATAATCACTGAGCCAACAAAGAATGATGCAACCAAAATATCACACACAATTTCAAAACATCGAATCTGGAAAATTAAAAAATACCCCACGGTGTATTTCAATCACAACAAATGCACAACCTCGAATCAACAAGTCTGAAAAATGAACACCTTAACCCACGGTATACTGTAATCCCTGAAGTTATGCACAACATACACCCACCGCACAAGACCTATTTTGCATAAGATGCTTCTCTATGGGTTGACGTGACGAGGCAATAAGAATGCATTTATTGCTCCATTGGATTTTGCGTAAAACAATGATGCCCATAGGTCTTTAGCTATTCCAGAGAAGATTTTCTCTTCAACATAAATTTACACCTAGTTTTATCTCTCTCACACACGTGGCTTCAACTTTTTCACCCACATATATACGAAAAGCCCTTGCTCTGCTATCCACCATAATTCACGCAACACACTCCTCTCTTCTTTTTTATGGCCAACGCAGTATCTATTTTTTTAGACAACTAGCTCACATAAAACTATATCTCGAGTGTGTTTCTTTTCACGTCAAAGAAACACACTCAAGAGAAGAGTTCCGCATAAACCACTCCACATCAACGTCTCAGATAAAAATACACAGTTATCACTTCTGTTTTTATCAAGATAACTAGCAAGAGCTCTTTTGCGCAACAACCACTTCACTGTTTATTCTATCCACAAAAATCCAGGGGTAAAACAATTTCAAAACCAACATGATAATAGACCTCAAAATCGGATACGATTCTTTTTCATCTAAAGGACTATCCATATATCTAAATAATACCAAAACTCATTATTTAGATATATAACATATAACCTATCAGCCTCTTCTCTCTTTCCTTTCCGTGGGTTGTTAAAGCATCACTAGTAGTGTGAACAGGGCAACTGCTCGTCATCTATCTTTACCTCCCCGAGGCAATCCTATGGTACAACAAGGTCAGTTGCTAGTGTTAATGCAAACCAATGCGTCTCAAAAGATCTTGGTAGGTCCCTTTTAGCTGTTTCTTTCCATTAATCTCCCTCAACTTGACTCTTTGTCAGAAACTATTTTCATTCATTTTGTTGAAATTATGCTTATGACTTAATCGATATGTAATAGAGTGAATACTTTTATTTTGTAATTATTAACTTTGTCTAATAACATATCAAATGATTAAATTATCATATTATGTTTATTGTCATCATAATGGAGATTATTTTAATTCTACTTAAATATAATTAACCAATATTTGAGATTAATTTCACTAAAGTCTAACTAATCCTTATTAACTCAAAGACGATCAATTTATTAAACTGTCTGCCTGTTATGATAAGGCTAATTTGTCATGTTTAATCACTCCCTATTTTAAAGAGGTTGGAAAATGGTGTTTATTTTGTTTTTTAGGGCTTAATTAATGATGTGATCTTTCTTGAAATTGCTATTTTTAATAGTCATCTTAATCAAATCTTTCTGATATAACTGCTTCATAATAAACTCTCATCCTATCTTATCATTCTGTCTAAATATGATCAAAAACAAAATGTATAATGTTATGCTATCTTATCTCTCAATGTGTATAAATACTCATGTACAATAAATCCTATAGCCTTCATTGCTTAACGGGAACACATTTGATATCAATGTCCCGATCATCTATGTAGTAATATTTTTCAAAACTAATTTGAGTCAGTTCTAGAGTCTTGTACCCGTCCTGATTGTGCATAATGTCGTTCTAGCATCTCGTACTCGTCTTGATTGTCTTCTTTCTTTTCTTACGTTCATTAGAGTTTGTAATAAACCTCTTTAACTTACTCACTGCGATATTGGAAACTCTCACTTTCTTTATCACTTTTTGGTTCACAATAATTTCTAATTTTTGTTGATAATTTTAGTCGTTACACTTGAATTTTTCCTCTAGCTAATAAATCTCAAGCCTTAAAAAAGTTTTCAATTTTTCAAAAACATTGTTAAGAACTTATTTTCAATTTAAATTAAAATGTTCCAGTCTGATGGAACTTTTGAACTTATCAAAAGATTGTTTGCTACTTTTCTTATTACTCATGACATTATTTTTCGTATTTCTTGTCCTTGTATCTCACAACAAAATGACATCACTAAATGTAAAATTCATCACATAATTGAAAAAGAATCACATCATTTGTTTTTCATTTCAAATCTCCTCATAAACTACAATTCAATGCACCTCATAAAGTTGATCATCTTTGTGTTTTTAGTTATACTTGGTTTTCCTTCCTTGATCAAACTAGAACTAATGAACTCACACCAAAATTCATTCTACGTGTATTTCCTCAACTACGCTCCCAATTATAAAGGATATAATGTTTTGATCCTTCCACAAATAAAATCTGTATTTCTTGATATGTAAGATTTCTTGAAACTTAATTCTTTAATCTCCTTTCCAATTCTGCTCCTTCTCCTCCAACCTCTTTATCTTTAACCCTATAGTTCCAATTACTATCCACTTCTCCACCAAATTCAACTCCTTCTTTATCACTAGTTCCAAGTAGTCCTGAATCACCTATATCTTCCACACATTCTCCCTTGTTACTACAACCTATTCATCAGCCACCATCATCATCTTCTCATCCAATGGTTACTCACACTCGAGACGCTACTCGAACATTAAAAACTTTTCCTGATCACATTACTTACCACTCCAATGTTACACCAACTCTTGATCTAAACCTACTTCCTTTACTCGTGCTAACAGATTTCCTTACTGACGTCAAACGATGCTTGATGAGTTCAAAGCTCTCTGTTATAACAATACTTACTCACTTGTCCCTCCTCCTCCAGGTGTAGATATTGTCAGCTCTAAATGGATTTCGAAACAACACTAAATCATGATGGTTCCATAGATCACTATAAAGCTCCCTAATTGTTAAAGGGTATCATCAGTCACCCAAACTTGACTATACTGACACTTTTAGTTTTGTTATCAAACTAACCATTAGTCACCTCATTCTTACACTTAACTTTGCTAAAAATAGGTTCATTTGTCAACTTGATGTTAAAATTGTTAGATATATGTTAAATATATCTATTTTATTTTTATTTTGGCATATTTTATTTATCATCTTGGATTCAAACACTAGTTGGATAATGTTATATATAGAATAGAATTCTATCTTGCATAGAAGTTGATTTGGTGAAGCATTGTGGGTCTTACGTAGATGAAGTGCTGAAGGTCATTATGGTATTTTTTTGTGAATTAAAGGTTTATGTTAACTGACGGCAACGCTCCATCACGTGCTTAGTTTTAGGAAACAATTATTTGTATGAAGATATATAATTGTCGTAACTTGAGCATGGAAAAGCTTTGAGGTGCATTATGAAGTCGTTGTCCCCATATATTCATTCGTGGCTTTTCTTTTCTGGGTATTTATTTTTTATTGGAAAAGGGTTTCTGCCTCGAAGTTGTAGCTTGGGTAAAAACTCATTAGACCTACGGTTCATGGTGTGAGTGCGCAGTGTGTGTGTAGTGTAGTGGGTGAATAAAAAGTCAAGGAGTTGCATCTATCTTATTAGGGAAAAGGTGTAAGATGTTGGTGAATTAATTTTGAGGGGCTTTGATTAGATTTGAGCTACGGCTGAATAGTGGTTGATGGTTTTACACATGCGTGGGTGGCTCTTCAACTGAAGCTTCATTGATGATTTTGTTGGTGCAGCCATGATTGTGTTTTTAGCTCTTGCGTGAATTAATCTTGCCGTAGTGGAGTGCAGAAAAATTTGGGAAGTTATTCTTTATCTCTTTCTCAAGAGTTTTTATTTATGTTAAATTTTATTTAATTACTTAAGTCATTTATTTAGTGTTCTTCAGTTATAAGATTGTTTAGAAAAATCCTCTTTTGAGGTTAACACGAGTCAGTCATGTTATTGGGTGTGAAATTCTTTCATGGAAGTGAGGTTGAGAGATAGTGTCAAGAGTTGAGTGGTGTTAGCTTAGTAAAGCCTTGGGTAAATCTATTGTACTTCGGTGAAAGTGATTAAGCTGGGTGAGGGCCCTGCGGATGTAAGCAAGGAGTGTCAAACTGTATTACCAAATTTTTGATGTTTTTATTATTTCGGTTTTGCTTGTCTTTATTTTATTGGTGCCAAAGAAATTTGCAGAAAGTTTGCGAAAACAATTAACCCCCTTCGATTTTTCAATTGATATCAGGGAGGATCACCGTTTTAGAACCTGTTAGCAAGTTGGTATAGATCCTAGTTTTGCGAACATGGCTATAAGAGAAGGAGCATCAATTATCAGGCCACCGTTGATGGACGATTCCAATTATCCTGTATGGAAATCACAGATGAAGGTCTTTATTTAGGCACAGGGAACAAGAGCATGATTACTGATGACAAAGGAGAGACAGTTTAAAAAGATCCGGTTGAATGGACAAGAGCCGAAGAAGAAAGTGCGCTTGAAAACTCACAAGCAATGCATGCGATTTTTAGTACTGTTGATGAAGGACGTTTTTCAATGATATCAGCCTGTGAATCGGCCAAAGAAGCGTGGGATACTTTGTAGACTATTCATGAAGGGTCCAAAACTGTGATAGCGTCAAGACTACAGATGTTAGCTGTGAGGTTTGAAGAACTGAAGATGGATGAAAATGAAACCATTGGGAACTTTCATGAAAGATTGCGAGATATAGCAAATCAGGTGCATCAACTCTGAAAGAAATATTCCGATCAAAAACTTATCAAGAAGACACTGAAATCACTGCCTCCAAGATTTATTCTAAAAATTGCAGTGTCGGGACCCATTCTCGAACCCTAACTTCCATGCAGAATATCGTAATAAACTTCCATGCAGACTATCGCAACCATGCAGAATATCGCAATACGTGAGCTTATTTCCAACATCTTGACCATTATCGGTTTATCTTCTTTTCTCTGATACCCCAACTGTCGCATACTTATAACACATATTCATCACCCATACTTGCATTCAAAACTCTCCTTATAGTTCAGCTCCGCTCTTCGACTATCCATTTGTCCATTTCAACCTGAATACCTCAAGGAACAATGTTGGTGAGTCCACACTTTACATATATACATGCTTCGGGGCTATTAGCATATCTTTTGCTATAGACATCCAATTCAGAATTTCTTTAGATAGTTTGATAGAGGACTTTAAGAGCTACAACTTTCATGAAGACTTCGAAGGCCAATTGTAACTTCTGAGTCGTCAAAAAGAGGACAGAAGATAATCATGAAAAGTAACCCAGACGATGGCGTAAACAGTAACACAGACGATGTCTGTGAATAGTACCACAGAGGAACTCTGTGAACAGTAACATAGACGATACTTTGTGAACAGTAACACAGACGAAGTCTGTGAATAGTAACACAGACGATATTCTTTAATTCATATAACTTCTTAACTCCTTCTTATAATCCTTAGCCCATGATCTATCCTCTGTGTTCTATCCTCTGTGGTTGACTTTTTTCTTCTGGGTTGACCACATATCATCTGTGGTCTATCCTCTGTGTTTGACTTTTATCTTCTTTGTTGACCACTTATCGTCTGTGGTCTAACCTCTGTGTTCTATCCTCTGTGTGATGACGTGTCCTCTATGTTCTGACGTCATCACAAACGATACTTCTAATCTCTACTCATCCTTTCCTCTGTGTTCTATCTTCTATGTGATGACGTGTCCTCTGTGTTCTGACGTCATCATAGACAAATACTTCTATTCTCTACTCCTCCTTTCCTTTACGTTCTATCCTCTATGTGATGACGTGTCCTCTGTGTTCTGACGTCATCACAGACGAATACTTCTATTCTCGACTCATCCTTTCCTCTGTGTTCTGACGTCAACACAGAGGATACTTCTACTCTGTATTCCTCCTTTCCTCTGTGTTCTGACGTCAGCACAGAGGATACTTCTACTCTTCATTCATCCTTTCCTTTGTGTTCTGACGTCAGCATAGAGGATACTTCTCCTTTCTATTCCTCCTTGCCTCTGCGTTGTGACGTCATCATAGATGAATCCCTTCGTCTGTGTTTTTCACTCGCAATCCTCCCAACTCTGACGTGCTATTCTAAGACTAACCGAAATTGACAAATTCATCAAACAGAACATGCACATACACATTTCATTATCCAAATCTTTAAAATAACAGAATCATACTAAAGAACTTAATTTCATTGTATCCATTTTAAAATACCGTCAGAGTTATTACAAAACAGATTACACATTAACTTAATTCAAAATGCAAAAATGTTCCATGCTGATATGCCAAATGAGCTATTACAGGACTGACTTAGTCCAAATGTCTTTAACTAATGAGGAGGTTTCGATGCCTTGCAGGGATCACTAACGTTTTGGTTTGCACCTGAGGAGGGAAGAAAAGGAGTTGAGCTACACAACTCAGTGGCTAATATACTTATAGCCATCAGTAATTAGTACAAAATCAAGCTTATATATATATATATATATATATATATATGCAAAGATACCAGACAATTCAGTTATTTTCAAGTAAACAAAATAATGTAGAACAAATAATATCCAAATGCATCATACTTGACAATTTACAGATGCAATGCACAAGCAAATAGCTCGAGGGTTCCATGGATAGAATGGAGAAATTGAAGTTTACCCCATGAACAGAATAAGTCCTTTTTGCATAGCTCATATGCCACAAGCGGGCAGCAGGGAGAAGGCTCTTATTAACGTGCACGTGACGAGCAGAATGGATCCACTCTCGCCCAAACAAAGCACATATTCATTTTTATGCATTTCATATTCTCGTGCTTCTTATGTTTTTCCAAATGTATAGAATGCCATGACATTTTCAAGGCATAACAGAATCAAAATGTATTTTCAATCATCACACATTTCAGCAAATTGAATATGCATGCACACATATATAGGCACGAATTTTGCCCAATCACACAATGACCATAAATACATCACCCACCAAATTTGCTTGACAATAAAGGTTCACTGTTATCATTCCTCTTCGCCATGGATAAGACTTGTTTGGTTTCCTACAACAAACTAAGTCCTCATTCAATAAGCATCACATTTGAAAACCTATAGAACCAAAAGCATTGAACTTATACTAGAATGCTTAAACCCCTACGTTCCCAAGCTCTTTGAACCAAAAGCCCTTCAAAACTTCAATAGATCTAGAAATCAACTTACCTTGGATCTTCATCAACTAATGAGATCCTTGGCTCTAAAGAAAGCTCTTCCCTTCCTCTTTCTTTTTCTCCTAGTGAGTAACCTCAAAATCACTCTTCAAGACTAAGAAAATCAAACCCTAGCTTAGCTTTCTTTCTTTCCTCTCAACCACCAAAACTCTCTCCTTTCTCTCTCTCTTTCACTATCTGTCCTCTTCTTTTTCACTCCAATCACCTTTTTGGTCTTCCACTTCCTAAGACAACATTTTCCTCTTCCCTTTTTACCCCTAATGAATGCTAAAGCTCCACTTTATCCTTCCTTATAAGCTTAGGTTCTTTTAATCTTAAGTCATTTTCCAAAACACCCTTATACACCTTATAACATCCACACTTTAATTCCATCAATCCATGAATTAAATCCTCCTAAACTTGATATAATATTTACCTCCAAATAAAAATAATCTATCTAACAACATTACAAAATTTTTTCAAATCATGCTTACTAAAAAAAATTTTCAAGGCTGAACATTTCTCCGCCTCTAAAAAATTTTTTTTCCTTGAAATTGTTACTTGACTCATTGAATAGGTGTGGATACTTGTCTTTCATTACTTCCAAAGGCTCCCACGTTGCCTCCTCTATCGAATGGTTCCTCCACACAACTTTGACCAACTTCACTAGCTTGTTTCTCAAAACTTTTTCCTTCGAATCCACAATCTCCACTGGTTACTCCTCATAGGTCAAATCTCCCCTCAATTGAACCTTCGAAGGTTGAACTATGTGTGAAGGGTTAGATTGATACCTTCTCAACATTGATACATGGAAGACATTGTGAATCTTAGACAACTCTGTTGGCAAACCTAATTTATAAGCTAAAGGCCAAATTCTCTCAATGACTTCATATGGGCCTATGTATCTCGAACTTAACTTGACCTTCTTACCAAATCTCAAAACCCCTTTCCATGGCGAAGCTCTAAGAAACACCTTGTCTCTAACTTCAAATTCTATCTCTTTTCTATGAGCATCAGCATAGCTCTTCATTCTGTCCTAGCTTCTTTAATCCTCTGTTTCACTAATTTAATCTTATCCACTGTCACCTGTACTAACTCAGGTCCTACAATTCTCCTTTCACCTTCTTCATCCCAACAAATAGGAGTCCTACACCTCCTACCATACAAAGCTTCATAAGGTGCCATTTGAATTCCCGAATGATAGGAATTATTGTAATCAAACTCAATTAAAGGCAAATGATCATCCCATGAGCCTTTGAAATCCATAACACAAGCTCTCAACATTGCCTCCAGAGTCTGTATTGTCCTCTCCAATTGTCCATCAGTCTGTGGTTGGAAGGCTGTACTAAAGTGCAACTTAGTTCCCAAAGCCTCCTGTAAGCTCTCCCAAAACTTGGAAGTGAACCTGAGATCTCTATCCGAAACTATCAAACTTGGAATCCCATGAAGCCTGATTATCTCATCCACATATTTCTTGGCTAAAGAATTTAAATAATCTGTTTTCTTAATTGGCAAGAAATGTGCTGACTTGGTCAGCCTATCCATAATTACCCATATTGCATCATACTTCTTACTAGTTCTCGGTAAACCCATCAAGAAATCCATCGTAATCTTCTCCCACTTCCATTCTAGAATAGATAAAGGCTGAAGTTTGCCTAAAGGTGCCTGGTGCTCAGCCTTGACTTGCTGACACACTAAGCATCTCTTAGTATACTCCGCGATATTGTTCTTTATCCCTGTCTACTAGAAATACTCCTTCAAATCTATATACATTCTTGTACTCCCTGGGTGCATTGCATAGGGAGCATTGTGTGCCTCATCAAGAATGTCCTCTTTAAGCTCTTGCATATCTGGAATACATAATCGATTACCTACCACCATTAATTCGTTCTCCCATACCTCTATTTCAGAAGGTTTACCATTTTTAACCTCTTCTCTGAGCTTGCTCAAGTGCTCATCCTGTTCTTGCAATTCCCTAATCTTCTCATACAATATTGGCCTCACTCTAAAGTTAGCCAATACACAATCAGGCTTAACTTGCCTCAATGTCACCTTAAGTTTGCCTGAAAGTGCCTAGTGCTCAACCTTGACTTGCTGGCACACTAAGCATCTCTTAGTATACTCCGCAATACCCTTCTTCATCCCTTTCCACCAGAAATGCTCCTTCAAATCTCTATACATTCTTGTACTCCCCGGGTGCATTGCATAGGGAGCATTGTGTGCCTCATCAAGAATTTCATCTTTCAATTCTTGCCTATTAAGAATACATAATCGGTTCCCTACCACCATCAATCCATTTTCCCTTACCTCTATTTCAGAAAGTTTACCATTTTTAATCTCTTCTCTGAGCTTGCTCAAGTACTCATCATATTCCTGCAATTCCCTAATCTTCTCATTCAATATTGGCCTCACTCTAAAATTAGCCAATACACAATCAGGTTCAACTTGCCTCAATGTCACCTTGAGCTTGGCTAATTCCTCCAACAAAGGAAGGTACACGGTCTCCACATGCGCCATAGTTGATTTTCTGCTTAATGCATCCGCTACTATATTAGCCTTTCCTGGATGGTAGTCTATCATCAAGTCATAATCTTTCAATAACTCCAACCATCTTCTTTGTCTCAAGT